>JYDV01000110.1:0-141032 GCA_001447645.1 Trichinella pseudospiralis | reverse complement strand
CGTTTCGAATCATCCGTAGCCCAGCTTTACAGAATCAGTAGAGACAAGAAATCGTACATGCCTCTTGTTTTCTTTTCATCTGCTTCGTGGCGTCCATAAAATTTTTTAAGGTATCATCTGAATTTTTATTTTTTCTTTGCTCCATTCTCTCTATATCTGCAAAAATAATGTTAAATCAATAATGTCCTCACTACATCATTTGGTGAAATTAAACTAAATTGAAAAGTAAATTTTTAAATATAATAATTAGCTGCTGTTTAATTAAAAAGTAACATTCACAAAATAGGTATATAAAAATTTCGAAGATGATTATAGCACACAAAAAACGAATTACTTTTCAGCAATTGTAAACGGTCTATATTCACTATTCAACGCCATATTAAATTCAGAGAACATTTTACAACGCTACCGCTTGCCACGTAAGTCAAACAATCAAATGCCCCATTACTGATGATAAAGCACCATTGTGGAGATCGTTATTTGCATAATTGAGCGCTAGAAATCAGTTTCAGGGAATTAAAGTTTTCTGAAGATCTTCTTTTAATTGGTCATTTCATTTTCGGTTTTTAAATCTGTGTATTCGATTTCATTTTTACCAATTATGCTTTTTTAATAATTTTATCCTTGAAATTGAAGTATTTAATTTTTTATTTTGTATCATTTGGTTTTCCAATGTGTTCTATATTAATTTTATTACTCAATATGCAAAAACAACTTGAAGAACAAGAATCGTATTAACCATGGATTAGAAAGTTGAGCAAAAATTTCATTGCAATCTACGCCGTATTTTTTGAATAAATGGTCTCTAAAGTTGTCACAATGTCTTTTCTTATTGAGCAGGAAAGCAGCTCATCTGAAGCTTTCTTTAAACAAAATCAGGATACTTGCATTTAAGTAATGGGAGCATTCTCTACACTTTAATGAAGTATTCGTTGAAATTCTAAAGCCTTGTGCATTTGAATTTGATGGTTTCAGGCAAATCGATTTTTCTTCATTTTCTGTCCATTTCGATTAAATCGTTAAAATTGGTTTCATCACGGTTTTAAATGTGTGTAAAATCTTGTATTCATTGGTTTCTGATTAATGTGTTTCCTTTTATGAAACAATAATTTTAATAGAAACAAATTTCAAACACAATGACTAATAACATTCATTAATACCTGAGTATCATAACGTAAGCCTTGATACGTTTGGCTTTTCAAAAAAAAAAGTAAATTTATTTAATTCTACGCTACATCATGATCTTTACAATAAAATTTGTTTTTGAATAATGCCAAGAATGATGATGGATATTTGCTTTTGTTTTTGATCAGTTTACTGTAATGGAATGACGCTTCTTTAATGAGATTAAAATGCTGTATTTTGTGATAATAATTTATTCTATACGCTTGTAGTAAAAGAAATTTGCACTTTCCAACAAATTAATGCGCTGATGCTTGCTATTCATTCTAATCGTTCCAGATATTAACTCATAATCTCACTATTATGAAAGGCGTGCCTGTAGGAAAGTGCAAACTATTCTTCTATTCTGTCTTCATATTTAGAAACAGCATTGTGCAAAAATTACGTACGTAAATGATCAGTTTTACAAGATCTTTGATTTGACAAGTTATTTCCCAGAATTGCTTGTTAGCATGTTGCAAAGATTTTATTTATCGAGGGGAATAATGCAATATTGCATGAAAACTCTAATCTGATGACTTCCTTTTTAATCATTCTCCTTTCTCCATCGCATGTAATCAATGAAATTGCGTAAATAAATAATTTTCATATTTAAGATTCTTTTAGTACAAAAACATAACTCGAAATCGAATGTATAAGAAGCTGAAAGTTTTGCTTGGACACACGTTATTGAAAATTTCCTTGTAACTTTATTTATGAAATGCATGTGCTATTATTGCCTTATTATTCAACGCGCCATTTTGTATTTCCTTCTCAGTTGCTCCCACTATAAAATCTCAACGTTCTGATTCAACGTTTTCAGCAATATCTCGATAAATACGCTTTCATGCAACGTGCAAACAGGTTCGTTGTAATTCTCTGATTTTTCAAATCAGTAAATGAAACATTCTTGCCATTTGAGTTAGGTTCTTGCCTTTTAGAAATTAGATCATTTAGTGATATTTTTAAGGTTTTTCTTTTCAATTTTCTTTCATATTCAGCCGATGTTGTTTAATTTGATGACAATTTTTTCAGAACTGAATTGTAAACCATACCTTAAATTTATTAAGTTTTTATTCGACTGCTGAAGTGTAACAATGTCTCGAAATTATTGTTATTTAACATTCATTTATAGCTGGTTTTCCTTACTTATTCCTTCGGAATCTTCGCTTTGCTATGAAACACAATCATTTCAAGATTCACCGCCAACCGTCAAGAACTCCTTTTATTTGGCTTTGCGGCTATACCAAGCATGAGGGTGTTCAAGTTTATTTTCCATTTCTTAACCGTACCGTAACCGTAAATGTAGTGGGGTTGCTGGCAGATATTTCTTACAAATGGAACAGAAAGTAACAATTCATAATGCAATCAATCTGTTTGCTATAGTAATAAATTTGGATAAGAACACAATTTTTATCATTCAGTTCTGCATCTAATATCATTTGAGTACATATGGAATTCCATGTCAATATTCAATATATATACAAAGATACATGCAACACTGTTTGTTCTTAATTATTTTACCAGGAAATTAATATGCAAAAAATACTGCTACTATGCTAATGAGAGAAATATTTTTCAGACATAAAAAAATAAAGTCCTTTCTTAGTAATATGCATTAAAATGTATGTACAATGTAAAATTATAAATGATGCCAATTAACGTTTTGCCTGCTGCCTACAGTGAAAAATTAAAATGACTGTCAGTCGATGAACAATTTCAGCTATTTCTAGTAAGAAATTGCTGCATTTCAAAGCATTCAGTTCAGTTTGTATATTTTCGACAAACTTGTACTAGAGAGATTTCAGTTTTCGAATTCAAGCCAAGAGAAAGGTTCAAACAGTAACTTCACTTCACTCCACTTCAAGCGTGCAATAAAACACGACTTCAATCTATAATCCCAACAGTAATGAAAAACAGAATACACAGAACAAAGTACAGAACAGTAGACAGAATCAATAATAAAAAACATATTACAAGAACATAATTTTAGAAAATAAACTGTACTCACCCTTCTTCTAATTGTGCTATTGTTGTGCTTTACCTGTTCAGAACTCACATTCTCTGTTCTTCAGTACAAAATATTCTAAGACAACTGCTAATTTTTAAAAGAAAAAAAAACAGATGTTTCAGTTGAAACAGCAAGCAGTGTTAATTAATTAAATTTTAATGAATTAATAAATCAACAATCGCGTAACCTTATTGTGAAGCAAATAATAACAATTATTCCATAATAAAATAATAATAATAATAATAATAATAATGAGAGGAGGTTATGAACAGTTATGAAAAGTGAAGCAGAATGAAATGCTAGTAGAATAAAATTAATAAACATATAACCCGGATTAACTAGTGGCAAAACATTTTTTTTAAAAAAAATAAGCAATATTAATATGGGAAGAGCAAGAATGAATAAGTGAAATTATCAGGATTGTAGAAAAAATAGCAAATAATAAACCAACAGAAGAGTAAATGAGAAAAATTTTAAATAAAACGAGTAAATATATAAATAATGAATGACTTATGTTCATGTTCAGTTGTAGTGTCTTGTGTGTGTGTGTGTGTGTGTGTGTGATCAGAACTGCATATCTTTTGTCGTATCACGTTTCTTCGATTTGAACAAACTGCTGATACGAGGTAAAAGCTTTCTACGTTTTTCTTCTGAGTCAACTGTCACAGTTGATGATGCAGTATCTTGACAGCTTTGCTGCTGCTGAGCAACATCTTCTGGCTGGGTATAAGATTCAGTGGAATCGAAACGATCGAATTCTGAACTGTTTTCAGTGTACTGGAGCGCTGTCTTAAGCAAAAAAAAAACAATATTACACCAAACAAACAAATTAATTAATTAATTAACCAAATATTTGCACATTCATACCTGCAAGCTATAACCATTTTCAGACGGCTCGACGGTAGCTTGGTCTATAAATAAGTTAAAAAATTAATAACAAAACCAACGCACACACATTCTGTGCCAATCTATATGCCAAACAAATCAACCTGTGCGGTATCATCATCAAGCATGCAATTAAACAAGCACTAACGTTAAAAAAATTTTTTAAAAATAAAAAACAATATCCATGCATCACTGTTTAAAAAAAAATTTTTTTTTGCCACACAAGTATGATGATGATCATGTATGAGCAAGATTCGAAGAGTTAGTAGAGTGGCGCGGCGCAGCCAGGACAAAACACATACCTGTACTACTACTAGTGTTGCGCGTCTTCACAAAGCTCAGCGCGCTTTCATCTATTTCCTCATGTATTACATCTGAAAGGACAATGTACTAATAATATAATAATCACACCCAAACAGACAAACAAACAAACGCATCACATACACAGATACACAAATAAAAATACAGACACACAAAGAAAAAATTAAATTCACAAACGTCACGAACATTCATTCATTCAATGAATAAAAATAGATTCACGTTGCTACTGTTCAAAATTACCTAATGAAGCTGTATTTAAACTTTCGTCGACCGATAAAACTGTGGGCTGAGATGGAGCGGTAAAATATTTGCTGGCTAAACAAAATGTGTATAGAATTAAAATAAAAACCTTAAAAAATATTAAAAAAGAAGAAGAAGAAGAAGAAGAAGAAGAAAAAGAAGAAAATAAAAGGTACAATCATCAGTCATTTGCCATGTAGACAAATAGCCGCTGTCGTCCTTAGGAGTCGTTGTTGGCAATGCCGTAGCAGTGGAAGCCATGGTTGATGGATGAGTTAAGCATGTAAAATAAACATCAGTTGCGCTTGAATCGGATGATTTCGACACTGACTGAGAAGATAATTGGTGAAAATGTTCGTGAAATGATTTCAATTGCATCGACGGTGGCAAGCTTGCGTGAAAAGATATTTTCGCAATCCAATCCTGAACAACAACGACAACAATAAAATGCAATGCAATGTAAATAATAAAGTTGGTAAAGAAAATTCATATTTTCCCAAAATCTCACTGACTAACTAACACTTACCTGCATTTCGGCAAATGAACTCGCAGAAAACAGAAACTCGGCTCCGTCAACGGTACGCAATTTGAACGTATTCTTGCGTTTCTGGTATTCACTGGCTGGTTGACAAACTGCGTGCAAGATATTTATTGGAGCCGAAGCAGCTGCGCCACAGCAGAATCCTTGCTGATCTTTGAAAAAGCACATCAACTGACCACAAAGGATGGTGTAGTAATTTTTCCACGACCGTATGGTGGCCTTTTTGCCGCCACTTTGCAAATCCTGCTTTCGTTCCAAAAAGCCTTTCTTTTCGATCATATCATTCGACGGAGCAGTCTGAATAACAACATCATTTGCAATCATTGAAATAACAACATCATCAACATCTGAATAACAAACATAACATTAAAATTGAACATACCCTACGCATGCCGCGTCGCGTGGTAAAACTTGGAATCTTTTTTACACTGTCAACAACAGCAGCACTCTCGCTGTTCACACTCTGCTTACTGGGATCTGTACTGTCATCGATTGACGAACATTTGAATGTTGAAGCAGCGTCGGATAATTCACTTTTCGACAGGGTAATAACATTTCTGACCAAAAAAAAATTGGTTAAGAAAAGTAAGCAATCGAATCGTGGTTGATCGTTAAAAACGTAAACAGGAAATTAATTAAATCACAGATAGATAGATAGATAGATAGATAGATAGATAGATGGAATGAAAAAAAATTCAATTTCGTTCGCTTTCAAAGATCCAACTTTACCTGGTAGTAGTGTCTTCGCCAGTGACACTGCTGAATGCTTGAGTTGAGCTCGAAAGTGTGCCCAGAGATGATGCAGTCTGTTCCAAATTGCCACTGTCATAAACCAGTGTCGATGGTACAATAGAGATCGAACTGCGTCGCAGGATAGACGCTGTTTCTGACGGAAGACTACTCTTGGTGAATGAAATTTCTTGCGTTCTACGTCTCTCCCTCTCTTGACGGCGTTCCTGTAATTGTTGAATTAAAAAACAAAGCAAAATCCAAACACATATTTACACAACAAAACGGTTTACAACTCAACAAAAATGAATTGTTTTCTCACTTGTAAAATTTTGTGCTTTTCCAAAGTTTTCACTTTCTGTTTTCGTTGCCTTTCACGACTCAACTCCACCTGACGTTGCAATTGCGCTTCGCATACCGGCTGGCTTTCGAATGCTTGCTCAAGCAAGGTGAGCTTTTTCAAAGCATTAAATTTCTCCTCTTGCGCAGACAGCATTGTCAAGAAATCATCATACTGACGAATCGACTCTTCAACTTCCCTGGCTGATTTGATCCCATCCCAGTCTTCTTTCAAATACAACTGTCGATCGTTCAGCCAAGCTTCCAACGAGCTAGCATCACTTTTCCATATCTGAAAAATATTCATTTTTGCAAAAAGAGCTGTCGTCGACGTGTGCTCTCTGTTCTTACCTGCACGTCAAGATTCATCGCGTACAGACTGCGCCGTTCTTCAAATATGAGACGCAGATTGTTGAATGCCGTGTTCAATTGGTCGACTTTGTCGCAAATTTCCAAAGATAGAACGTGCCTGCTGCGCATCATCTCCCTGCCGAGCTGAATGAACTCGACCACTGCCGGCGCGCGTGCTTCGATCTCAGCGAAGCGTTCCTTGTGTCGAAGTAACAACGCCTCAGCACCAGGCACATCCTTGGCCAAGCTATCTGATGTGATCATCGTTTGCATACCGTTTATCCAATTTCTAACAGAGAGAACAGACAAAATCAAAAGAAAAACGAAAACGAAAATCTTCTTTGAAACACAAACAATCAAATCAGAACTCACGTCAAATCGTGAAATTGCTCAAAATAGGCCTGCAATTGTTCAGCGTGTTCCAACTTCGTCCGTTGATTCTTGCCTTCCTGATTCAGCTCGTTGAACACGTCCATCATCTCTTGCTTGCGTACATCCAAATGTTCCGCCGTATCCGGATAATTGGACACCAAACGTTCAGCTTCTTTGCACAAGCTTTCCACTTTTCGTTGCACGGCCGACAATTCGCGCTATAACCAAAAACAATAAAATAACAATTTAATACCCCCCCCCAAAAAAAAGCACGATGAACCAAACTGCTGCAATGAATTTGAACAAATTCTAAGTACCAAGAAAAATTCGTTGCGTTGCAGTTGCGCTTTTATCGTTTTCATGTCAAGTTGACCAAAATCATGCGTCGATTCAGAAACAAGCTGCGCTTCTTTTTCGTGCAACCAGTTCAACGTCTCGTCGGCTTCTTGGTCAAATTCGTGCACTTGCTTGGCTCCAAGCAATGCCTGGTGACGTTCTGTGGCAGCTTCGTTGACGTCGTGCCAGAGCTTTTGCAAATCCGCACCGGCGGCCCTGACGCTGGCCGAGAACGGATGATTGGTTCGAAGCAGATCGTCCTGAGCCCGTTGCGCGGCCGCCACCCTCTCACCGACCGACAACAGCTCGCGCAGGAATTGGTCAAACTGACCAATCAGCGCTTTGCACTCGTCCAAATCTCGACCGTAATCTTCAGACAAAGCCACCGCCTCTTTCTGCCTGAGCAGTGGCACCAGCGTGTCCACTTGCCTGATGAACTGGTAAAAGCGACCAGAGTCGTTGAGTCGACGTCGACGTTCTTGGCAAAGACTGATCAACGTGTCGTATTCACGTTCAAGCTGGGCCTGCTTGGCCGACAAAGTGGTCGACTGGTCGTGCTGTTGTTGCTGTTTCTGCGACTGCTGCTGCTGCTGTTGCTGTTGCTGCTGCTGCTGCTGCTGCTGCTGCTGCTGGTCGCCGCCGTTCAATATCCGCTGTAGAAATTCTCGCAGTGAACAGAGTTCAGTGTGGAAATTTTGCACGTCCTGTTCGTACAGGTCGAGCTTTTTCAACGCGGCCAACACTGCCTCTTCATCCTGGCATTGCTGGTCGTCGCCAGCTAGCAGAGCCTGCTTTTCCGCCATCCACTGTTCAACTTCAAAAGCGTCGCAGTAGTACTGCTGCACTTGGATGGCGTGGTTCAATTTTTGCCGTCGAACCACTAACTGTTCACTGAACTGTTGTAGCTCTTTTTCGACCGAGTCCACCTTCGCCACTATCTTCTCAGACGCGTAGTGGCGCCGTTGGATCAGCATACGTCCAATAACCAACAAACTCTCCTGCGAAACAACGACCGCGTTGAACTTCTGCTCGACTTGTTGGTGCTTTTTCAACAAACTCTGCGCCGCTTGCAACGACTCGCCCGTGTATTCAGAGAACACCACCGGACGATGTTCACGAATCCAATCGCTCTGCTCGTCCACGTCGTGCATCCACTGGTAAAGCGCATGCGAGTCTTGCAGATTCTCCTTCCTGATCTCGCACGGCTCGGACAAGCCCGCGTACCGGTCAACCACCGCACGCGATTTCGACAACAAATCTTCAAAATTGCAATGGTCATTTTCGACCAACTGGCCCGCACGAATCTTGACCGCCTCGAAATCACCCGCCCTGGCTTTGATGTCCTTTTCCAATTGTTCGTGATGTTTCAACAAATTCTCCACCGAGTTCAAATCACTGCCGTGATCGTCACTGGACAACTGCGTCTCAATGCCGTCGATCCACTTGTCCAAGTCGGCCAACAGGCGACTGAACTCATAGCTTTGCAAAGCATCCCGAAGTCGTTCGGACTTTCTCTTCGAAATCTGATCAAACAAACAACACGCAGAACACATCCATAAATGAACATCGCAAGAAAAAAAAACTCAAATTGACAAACAACAAACAAACAAAGCATACTTCATTCAACTCTTTCCAGCCGTTCAATATTTCATCCTTTTGCAACAGGATCGTCTCCCTGGAATACGGATCGCCAGCCAGCAGTGCTTCAGCTTCACTCACTATGGCCACGACGCGTGATTCGTTCGCTTTCATCTCGGCTTCAAATGCGTCGTGTTTGCGTATTTTGCTTTGCAAATGCGTGGAATCGACGTACGTCTCGTCGTAAGCAATCTGAAGCTTGGCATTCAACCAGAACATCACCTCGTGACTGTCTTTCACGAACAACTTGAACCGTCGATAATCTTTCAAAGCCTCACGACGTTTTGAACACTGTTCCAATATACTGTTGTACCGTTGCACTGCACTGGCAGAACGACTTTGAATAACTTGCGCGTGTTCTGCATCTTTGGCACTATTTTCTTCGGCGTTTTTCACCAGCTAATAATATTTTAAAAAAAAACAAAACAAAACAATTACATAAATTATCTTGTACTAAAAAAATAATCACAACAAACTTTGTCAATTTTTTCACTCTGCGCACGCAAAGTAGTCTCAAAACTGTCCAACTCTTTCAACAATTCAGAAGCTTCGTCCAAAGAATCACCAAAGTTGTTTCGCTTCAAAAATACCTCTTTCGACGACAGCCAATCGTCTACCATATTTGCGTGCTCTGAGAAATTCTGAAAATCATACCAACGCCAGAGTCGGACATTTTCATTTTCCCATTGCTAAAATGAAATTACAAATCCAAAAATGCACAAAACATTCAAATCTCATTTGCGCATCATTCACCTCGAGCAAAGTAGAATAAATTTTCTCGAGATTCTCCATCGCTTCAGACACTTCAGACGCGTGATCTTGCTGTTTCTGACAAAGTTGAACGCCGTGATCTTTCAACTGTTCAATATGCTCCCGTCGAGCAACAATTTCCGCTCGTTTCTCTTTGTAATTCTCGAGCAATTGCTGCGCCTCACTGACACTGTGAGGCACCTGGTGCAACACCAACTTGGAACCCATCGTCGCAGACCATTGTTCAATTTCACGTTGTCGATCGAAAAATTTGAACAAATCTTGGCACTGTTCTAGACGAAAACGTCTCGCTTTCGATGCTTGTTCAAGTCGAGTCCACGAAGTTTCCAATTTTTTACAACTTTCTTCAATCGTATCCTGCAAATAAAATTTCAAAATCACAAAATCAAACATGAACATTCTTTAAAATTCCTTAATTCATTCTAGCTATCAAACAACCTTCAACGGAGGATCTTTTGGCAAAAGTGACTGAGCAACAGTGCGGTGGCATTGGATTTTCTCGCACAGTGCACCAGAACTTCGTTCAAGCGCGTGCTGATTGCGGAGCATCACTTCGACCGCTAGCAAATCTCGCATGTGCTCTTCGGCAGTGACGGTGGCGTATTTTTCGGAAATTCTCTGAACCGTATCATCGACATCACGATTGAATGCATGCACCACTTTGGCAGCTTCGAGCTGTTTACGATAGCTAGCAAGCGATTGTTGAACTGACGTCCACCTGAATTGAGTGAATTGAAAAAACAAATAACCACACATTAATACAAACATTATTCATATAATGAAAAAAAAAGAACAAAAAACTATCATCATCATCATCATCATCATCATCACCATCATCACTTACATCAATTGCAGATTTTCAACTTTATTCCGCACTTCCTCAGCATCAGAACGACCCAATACGACCAATTTTTCACCAATAGATTTGATACGTTGCAACGTATCCTCATCAACATTAGCTTCCTTAAAAACCAGATAAATATCAGATCAAATTATTGAACAATAATGAAAGAATTTTCAAGAATATTACCGATTCTGCGTCGACCATTTTTTTCAACAATGATTCACAATGTTCGTAATCATTTCCCATATCTTGCGCTTGAACCATCAGCTCCTGATAACAAGAATAAATATATAACAATTTGCATGTATTCGCAAAAAAAGAAAAACCAAACAAACTCACTGTTGCTCTTATCCAAGCAGTAACGTTGTCAATGAGCTGTTCAAAATTGAGAATATCACGAGCTTCTTCCAGTGCAAGACTTTGCTCTTGACAAGCACTTTCCAAAGCACCCCATTTGCGTTGAATTGATTCCCTGCAACTGATAACTTCGTCCCGGTTGGCGTGGCCTTGTTTGAGCAAAACATTTGCCGTGTGATAAATCTGCTCAATGCGGGGCTGATGAGCGGCCAGTTCTGCTTCGACCGTCTGATGCTTTTGCAACAACTTCACCTTCTCTTGAAGGCTGACATTCTTCACGCTGGATTCATTGGCATTCAACGTTTGCAAACGATCATTAATCCAAGATTCAACCTGAACAAGAACAAACAAGCATATTTGGTTTTTTTTGCAGCAAAACAAGCAAAAATCACACGAACCTCTGCAATGTCACTTTTAAAATTGGCAAACATCATTGCATCTTTCAAAGCAGCTCGACGTTGGTCACTCATCTGCAAAAGATGACGCCATCGTTTTTCCATCGCACTGTATGTGCATTGAATGTTTTGTGCTTCGACGTGCTTTTGTTCAACAAGTTGAGCAACCTCGGTTTTCAAATTGATCACACGATCTTCGAGAGCATTCAATTTCTTTTCGAATGTGTCGTGCTTGCGAGTCAAAGCGGTCACGCCTTCAACCGTAGCCGGAATCTCAGAATTCAACGACACCTCGTAGCTTCCAAGCAAAGTCATCACTTGTTTGGCTTCACGTAAAAATGTGTGCAACTGGATTAATTGATTGATCCACTGTTGCTTCAATGCCCATTCATTGCGTGCGTTCCCTCGGGCTTGTTGAACTTGACTACGCTTTTCGGCAATCTTAAACAAACAAATTAGCATAACAGAATAAATGAATAAAAACAAATGCCATCATCATAACAACAACAACAGTACCTCTTTGGATGCGTAATGTTTTGCAGAAAGCATTTTCTTAGCGACAATCTCTAAACGATTGAAATCATCGTCACGAGTTTCGATCTCCAAATGCAACTGTTTGTGTTCAGCGAGCAACAGTTCAGCGCTCTGCAAATCTCGAACCGACCGATCACTGTGCATTTGAGTTATCATCTGCTGAGTCCACTGGATAAAATCACGAGCCATGGCAGCAAAATTTTGAAAATCATAAGAAGCAGCTAAATTGTCACGTCGACAATCAGACAGCTGCTGGAGTCGATTCCAATTTTTGACTAGCAACTTCTGCTGAGAAATAACATGCTCAGCTTGTGACGGTGAACAGTCCGACTGAATTCGACCACTGTCGTCAAGCACCACTTGAATTTGAGATTCCAAAGCGATGAGCTCGTTTTCAAATGCATCGTGTTTGCGCATCAAACTCTGCACAGTGCCGACATCTTTGCCCAAATCGGTTGGAATAGATTCCAGCTTTTCCTTAAGAGAAAAAACAAACAATATACCAAACAACAGCTTCTTCTCTCTCTCTCTCTCTCTTTCTATCTGTTCACTTACAAAAATACGCGACAACGCCTCAGCCACATCTCTGTTGAAACGATGAATTTCAGCGGCTGCTTCCAATTTCTTTTCCCTGAGCTCAACACTGTCTAACAGTGAAGACCAGACGGCACGCAGACGGTCCTGGCGAGTAATTATTGTTCCAGCAAACGGTGGTTGACGTTCAAGAATAGAACGAGCTGCGTTATCGCACATCAGAAATCGTTCCGATGCGTGTTTGACGCGTTGTCTGAAATCGTCGAACTTGGACAACACATCCTGCAAAAAAGGATAATCTCTGTTATTACTGCACGCGCAACAACAAAAACACAACGAACAAACAAAAATCCTGCTTACCACCAAATGCTCGTGATCTTTTCCCACTTCTTCACTTGTTGCAATGGTCATCTGTTCGTTGATCCAATGTTCCAATTCTTCACTGTCACGCAAGTACTGATACATGGAGATGGCATCAGTAAGAACGACAATTCTACGCTCAGCCAACTCTTCCAATTGTCTGTACTGATCTTCCATACGTTCCTGCTCTCCTCTGATATCAGTATGACCTTTGTCTTTCAGCCGTTCACACTGAGTCTTCCAATTGGCAAAGACCGAACGGTACAGTTTCAAATCATCCTAAAATTTTTTTTAAAAAAAACACAGCTTATTATTATTATTATTATTCTAAGCACATCATCTCTCTAGCATACTTTAACCGCTTTGCTTCGCATCAACAACACACCAGCACTGTTCTCGTCAGTTCCAATATCGTCTGAATTCAAGAAACGCCGTTTCTCATTCATCCAATTTTCGAAATCAGACATGCTTTCATAACATTCATGCACATAAACAGCCAATTCAAGTTTCTCGCGTCGTTCTGAAATGTTTTTCGTCAGTGATTGCCATTCTTCGCTCAGCAGATCACATCTTTGTTTAATCTCATCTGCAGCAAAATGCATCATCTGAATCAAGTTTTGGCCAAATTCAAGCACTCTGTCAATTATTGGCTCATGACCAGAGACTTCTGATTCTAGTTGCTTCATTTTATAGAAGAAAAAAGAAAGAAAAAACATACATTAAATTTCACCAATATAACAACAGCAAAGTAAAATAAATTATCTCATTACTTCGTGCTTTTTGACCAAGTTCAAAGCAGCAGTCAACGAACGACCGACGTCTTTTTGAGATGCCGCAGGCTGCTTTTCACGAATCCACTGCTGCTCGCATTCAACATCAAAGTTGAACTGATGCATCAACAGGGAACATTCAAGCACGTCACGTCGATGTTTCAGTGGCGCTTCCAATAAACGATACCTTACAGAACAAAATCACATAAATTACATCTATATAACATAAACTTCAGCAATAATTTAAAAAAAAAAAATTCATCTTCATCTTCATTGAGCAACAGAAACATAAGAATATATAACATAAGAAAACAAGATTAAATAAAAATTAAACATACTTTTCTTTCAAATCTAACACATTGCTCAATATTCGTTCAGCGCCATCATGACCATTGCTTACAAATTGCTCTGCATGCGAAACAATGTCATCGACTTGAGCTGCATAACTTGAAACATCTTGCTCGAGAATCTACATTTTTAAAAATTTAAATTTAAATCATTTTTTAAAAATAAGAAAAAAAATTGAAAAACACAAATACTGTATGATTTTGAATCAACTGTTTAATGCTGCGCAAATCTGAACCAACGTCCTCAGATTCAAGTTTCTGTTGAATGCCTGCCAATTTGAAAGTTAGATCATCAAGCATGCGATTCACCACCCTCTGTTCGCTTGCTTGTTTCAATTTTTGACCGCGTTCTGCAGTCAGTGCAAGCAAATTTTCCCATTCTTCATTCAAATTTTCCAAAAGTTCGTTCACTTCACAGCCGTTGATGGTTCTTTCGACCAGTTGCATACCTTTCTGGAACCAAAAAAAAAAAAATTAAATAAATAAATAAATAAAATTTACCACAATGTCGATAATAAAAATTAGAAATGATACAAATTTATACTTTGTTAATTCTGATCAAACGATCCTGATTGGCGTGCAGTTCAGCTTCAAAAGCTTCGTGCTTTTTAATACGCCTCTGAAAGTTCAGACCAGAATGATAAGAATCGCTGGAAACAATGCGCATCTTTTCGCCAATCCATTGCATCAGCTGAATTTAAAAAGGTAAGAAACTGCTTCAGTAAAACTGTCAAAATTAAACGCAGTAACATCACATACCTCTTCTACCTCTCGCCTGAACAAGTGAAACACCAACGACTGTTCCAGTTGAGCATGACGATGCGCCGCCAACTGTTTAATCTTATCCCGATAGCTTACCACTTCTGACACACGTTCTCTGATTCTGTGAAAAATACAAAATTTGCCATTTCAAAAAAAAAAAAAAGAATGATAAAGTACAAATTTATTATCTTACAATTTCTCGTTCAATGGATGTTTTTTCAAATACAATGCTGAATTAGAAAGGAATTCTTCCAGTCGGTGATTCTGAGCTTGCAACTTGGCGTCCAGCTCTTTTGATTGTTTCAGCAAATCATCAGTAGCGTCAACCGAATTCTGAATAGAAAAATATAATAAAATTTTACTTGAAAATATTGCAAGAAAAAAAAATCAAGCCTTAAAAAAACATGGAAAACTTACTCCGACGTCGGGCAACTTTAGCAACGCTTCCAGACCCTTAGTTGCTGAATCAATCACGTCCGCTTCGCGGACAAATATCCAGTATTGCAGCATATCATCGAGCTGTTCACCTTTCTTGGCGCAATAGTCGGTCAATTCTCGGTAATTTGCATTCACCTTTTCCAACTCCTCTTCAACCTCAGATTTCATGTGACCTTTAGCGCAAATTCGCTTTCCCAGATCATTGACATAATTCAGCCTGCAAAGACGTAATGCACGTGCAATTGTGCAACATAAATGCTAACTAAACACTGCTTCCAAAATGCAACATACTCATCATTGTGATTAATTATATCTCTCCAAATTTCTTCACGTTGAAGACACAGTGCACTGGCTTCAGAAACGCCGACTGCTGTCTCCATCTGTGACAAAGTCAACTTTGTCTTATTGATCCAGGTGGTCTATAAGCAAATTTCTCAGGTAAATTTTTTATAAATCTACATATAACATGTTTCCATTTACCAAGTCTTCAACAGCATTTTGGAACATTTGCCAGCCACGTGAATCTTCCAGTGCTACACGTCGTCTTGCCGCTTTGTCGTTCAATTCTATCCACATATTTTGCAATGCTTTGAGCTCAGAGCGAACTGAACCTGCTTCTGATGGATAAGCTTTCATTACGTTTTCTGCCAAAGATTGCAAAGTTTGCATTTTGCCTTCTACTGGTCGCAATTCACGTTCCAAATTCTTCAAATTGAAATAATATAAAAGAGCTATTTCAGAACACTACAAAAAGAAAATACAAAACTCTGCACAATACAGACCTGGTGTTTGCGCTGCAGAGCTTGCAAACTTTTCATATCGTTTGCTTCGGTTTGCTCTTCGAGCACGACCGTCTTTTCCAAAATCCACGATCGTGTCTCTTTGCAAACTTCGTTAAACTCTGCCACTCGTTCAGCCGCATTCAAGGCATCCGCCTTGGCAGCCTTCAATTTCAATAATGATTCCCATCTAAATAAAAATGACAAACATGAGCTCAAAGAAAAAAAAATCATCCCATTCTCTGTCCTATGCTCTCATTTTTGCCCATCTCCTTACGTATTGTTCACTTCCAACTGGCCGGCTCGAATTCGATCAATATGGCCATGGCCGGATGCTGCGAACTCTTCGGCCATTTTGTTGATCTCATTCAATCGTATTCCACCATTTGTATTCATGTCAGACGCAAGTTTCTGTTTAAAAAAATTGAAAAACAGTTAGTTCCGTTTTTTTGGGAAGTAAATTTGCAAACCGTCACTTACATCATATTTTCGCCGGCTAGCTTTGATATGCTCAGAAGAGATTGGCTCATTCAAAGCTTTTCCCATTTGCTTTGCCCACAACTGGAATTCGTAGCACTGGCGATAGAATCGGTGCAATTGAATTACTTCTTCCAAGAATGCACGACGGTCCTGATAAAGAACAACAACACAATGGATACTTCAACGGAACAAATATTCAAAAATTTACGCCATTGGCAAGCAAACATACCCTAGATAAGGCGATCAAACGACCGTAAGCGTAATTAATTTGCTGCTGGCGATCGTTGATCACGTTCACTTCGTTCTGTCCTAAGCCTGAAGAAATTCCAATAAAACAATGAAAAGAGAACGGTCATAAAATTTGTTAATACTTTTCTTTCTCAATGAGGTAGTTTTAACCAAAGCATCATCATCACGACAACTGACTTTAGAGACACGTCGAGCCTAAAATGTAAAAATTGTATTGACATGACAATGTATTATTCACAGAATAAAATGCAACAGAAACCATCAAACATACTTCGTCTGATTCGTCCTTGTCGAGTAAATTTCTCCCTGCTGTTGTTGTCGATTGCAAATCATTCTACAAAATAAATAAATAAACAAATAAATCAATAATCACATTCACGTTACAGTTTTTCCAAGCTAAATGCAAGGCTTTCTTCTTGAATTGCAAAAAAAGATTGCACTCAAGAATGAAAACAATTTATCACCCACCTTATCCCCTTTGCCGAAGTTGAGCAACATTTCGCTGCTACTTAACTCCTGAGCCATTTCGTCTAAACGATGAATATCGCCGCTGTAAGCTTTAATCTCCTCTTCTAATCGACTGTGACGAAGCAACAGCGCCTTGATTAATTAGAAAAAAAAGCAATGCATTAAATTGTGAAAAAGTCAAAATGAATAATAAATAGAAAAAAATACCTGAGCAGAACTTTCGTCTTTGCCAGCATCTTCGGAGCTCACCAGAGGCATACGTTCCCTGATCCAGCTTTCAGCTTCGTTTGCCTCTTGGAAATATTGACTAATTTGCCTCGCTTCGTGGACATATCTGCCCAGTACGGCAATCAACTGACGAAGTTCATCCCAACGAATTTGCAAATTTTTCAGACCATTCTGCACATCCTCCTTGGCGTCGGCAAAAGTATTCAGCAGCAATTGTTCGCCGACAGTCATCACTTTTTTCGTTCGAACCCAGTGAGCTTGCATCTCGGTTTCCAAGCACTGCAACAACACAGTAGTAGATGAAGAAACAATGCAAATAACGAAATGAAAATTTTCCAAAAATGAAAACTAAACGCAACCAATCACAACACACATACTTTTAACATTCGGTTTAACTGAGACGAAAAAGACAAGTCACAATTTTTGACCAAAGTGACGCAAAAGCGATTCTTTTCCGACAGCCACTTGTCCTCCTCTTCGACATCTTCAAGAAAACGAAACAATTCATTCGCTTTCTCCAAAGCTGACTTTCTCATCTGTGCCCACTGTAGAAGGCTAGAAAAAGCAAGACAAAAAAAAAGATGTAACTAATTTAGAAAAATCAAATCCCATTCAAATCATCACTTGTCGTAATAATGCTGCAATTCAGCTACTTTCGTCTGCAGCACTTCAAATTCGACCTCTTTACATCGACTGTATCGTTGTGTATCAGCGACGATGGTTTTCAGTCGATCGCCGCAAGTCAACAGTTGCGCTTCTACAAGGTTGTGCTTCTGCTGCAAATCTTCAACGCCAATCAAGTGCTTTCCTGTATCGCGCATCCGAAGTACAGCCTGTTTTTGTAATAAAAGCAACAACAACAACAACAACAACATGAATATTGTTAGGCAAAACGAAATATTTTTCTATTTTCATTTACCTCAATTTCGCTGAATTCTTGCGCCAGCGCATCCACATCCCGCAAGATAGTCATGACTTTGTTCAACGATTGCAGAGTGATCCGGTGGGATTCCAGCTCGTGCAACAAATTCATCCACTTGCCCCAAACACTTTGCTCGCGTTGGCAAATTGCAGTCTTGCCGTGATAATTTTCACTAACCAACTCCGTGGCCATTGCTTTCAAACTTTGAAATCTATTCTCCTGAAGCAAGCACAACAACAACAACAACAACAAATGAAATAAATAAAAAGCTGAACTCTTCTTGTAACTCTCAGATTGCTTTCATCACGTACTCGTGGTAGAACGTCAGCCAAAATAGCTTCGTGCTTTTTAATGCTCGCCTCAACTTCACTGACCGTTTTGCCATAGTTGAACTCGCCCAAAACCACCATCATCTCGCGCAACCAAGTTTCCCTCAACAAAGCTTTGCACTCAAATTTGCGAGCCAATTGTTCCAACCGCTTCTGACTGAAAACATTGAATAATTGATTGAAATTGATCAAAATTAAATAAAAAGCCATACAAATTTACCGAATCAGTTCCTCTTGCAGAGCAATTTGTCGAGCATGTTCCGCCTTTTCTAGCATATTCCACGCAGTTTCGATATCTTTCAAAAGATAACCATTCGGAGGTGTGTACTGTTTGGTGCCGAAACCTTTCTGCTCTGTACGAATCTGGAATATCAACGCCTCCAATTCACCTTTCTCAATGTATCTGGAAAAAGCAATTTTCAATGAAATTAAGTTGAAACTGTGAAAAAAAAAACAGACAAGAGAGGTAGAAAGGGATAGGAGCAAATGTGAAAAGTTTTGTTTTTTGCGTTCATCCAACTCACTTCAGAGGCTTCTCTTGAGTACGATACTGCTTGAATTTGAACATCTCCTCTTGAATGCCGACAAGACTGTTCGGAAATCGTCGACTGCCAAGTTCTGCAATTTTACGCTCAATCCATTCGAGCAAACGCGAAAAAATAGCTTCGTATTCTTTTTCCCTTTGTTCGCAGCTCATCAACTGACCAATAACCTGCACAGAGGAAAAATGTTCAAGAAGTGAATTGGTTTTGTAAAAACCAAAAAAAAAAAAAACAATTCAAATTTCCCAAGCAAACAAACCTTGGCAACTCGCTTAGCGCCGGTCAGTTCTTTTTTCTGCTTTGCAAAATAATTGTAATAAGAAATTAAATAAGTCATCACGGATTTGTCGTCCGGTCTGGCCACATCCATATCTGAAGTGCAATTTGAAGGTGAAAATAAATTTGATAGGTGAAAAAAAAAGAATAATAATGGGAATTTTACCTTCGGGGTCGAGCAATTTGGATATGCCCAGACTGCGTTCAGCGACATCGAACGCGTTCTTCAGATTGGCCAAATGATCGCGTGACGACAAGGTGTCGTAGTTGATCAAATCCGGCCGGTGAGCATGAATGAGCGCGTTGAAGCCGAGACCATTGCGCCAGCTTGTGGAGAAGTTCTCGATTTTCACTCCACGATAGCCGGCAGTCTTGCGCTGACACCACAACAGAAGGGCATCTTTGGCAAATTTCTTCTCACCACTTTCAGGCCCTTCCTTAAAAGATATAAATTGAAAAAAAATTCAAAAAAAAACAAAAAAAAACATCTCCTCCTCCTTCCCGCTTACAACTTCGATCACAATGTCGTCAAGTTGGAAACGCAAAATCATCGTCCAAATGAGACCAAGGATCAGACGTGGATTGCCATCGAGAATATCTTCGGCACCGATGTTCTCGAACGGGATGCGCTTGCGTTTCAAAAATCCAAGCACGCGATTCAAATTCTCAATCTTGTGAACACGCATGCGGCCACGGTTCGGTCTTCCCAAATTTTCACCGCAGATTATTTCTACCAGCTTCATCAGAACAATCCCGTCGCACAAATCAACAAATATGTCGTTGACGTGCAACGGCGACCGAAAAGACATCGTTTCTTCATCATACTCTTTCGGAATCTAAAACCACACCCAAATTACAAATAACCTTTTTCTCATTTAGCCAACTGAACACATCTCTCCCTTTGTTCTTGAAAAGAACAACATACAGACATTTCGAATTCATCTCACACAACATGAGCATAATAAAATTAATTTTAACAATTTAACAAAATATATATATATATGTGTGTGTGTGTGTGTGTGTGTATGTATGTACGTTCTCAGTCTAAAATTACCCAGTTTGTTCTTAACCCGATGATAAATTTGCTAGATAATTGAACAGAGGTGAGAGAAAAAGAAAAAAAGTACATTCAAACTGACTCACGCTATCCAAATACTTGTTGCACCAATTCGTGAACGTCTTCTTCTGAATACTCACACGTTCGTCCTGCAATTGTTTGATGCGACCACGTTCAAAGAACTGCGCAGCTTCTTTCGAATCCATCAAATCGTCAAAGTTTTCGTTCGAAATGTATTCTTCGTTCATTTTTCCCAGATAACTGAAAAACATCAAACAAAATAATAAATAATAATTAACACAAAAATATATAATATCACGCGCTTAAAACAAAATTGCTCGCAGGAAATCGACACGCAAAAAATGAAGAAGAAAATATATATAATAATGAATTATCAGCAACAAAAAAAACCCATTCCAGCGGCAGCATTGATGACTAAACATAATGTTTGTTTAAATTAAACGAAAGTTACAAAAATTACTGTTCTCTAAGTAATTGCAGCGTGAAAAAATGTCACGCAACAAAATGTCAAACAGTAGCAAGAAATTAATGAAAAGCAGCAGTGCGCATTTCTCCAGTGTACACATTCAAACAATACTGCCGATGATTAATGCTAAAGACACACGCTAATGATGACAAACAATGACGAGAGAAAACAAGAAGAAGCAGACACAAAAATTTCCATTCAATTGAAAAATGAATACAAATTGATGCAGTGAACCACACCCAAGTGTCGGATATTTGTGTCCTCAATTTTGAAAAACATCCGCTCGTCCTTGTCTAAAATTAAATAAAACAAAAAAAATTTTTTTTTCAAACTCCTACTCTAACCACAACTGTGATCTATGGAACAAATGAAGAAACAAATGAGCAAAGAGTATCCGCTCCACTCGACACACTGGTTGGTGACTTGGCACAACAACGGACTACGGTAACTCTGTCCTGCACGGCAAGTGCAATTGTTCAACCAGTGATGGGCCAATAATAAAAAGCCGCCCCGCCTACGCAAATCGACGACTTCCGGTGATTGAAAAGCTCAAATGCAGCGTGTGTAAGAAGCAAAAGTTGACACTGAGTCTTGCTTGTTCGTTAGCAAACACATCAACCAGCTGCCAACCATCACTGTGACAATTTCGACAGCTCTGCCAGATAGATAATCAGCACAAAAAACAACCAACCGACGTTCAAAATAAGCTTCTACTCTGTGCTTCCAACTGCTAATCATCAACTCGTAGTGCACGTAAATTTAACTCGTAGACCAGTTTTCTTGAATTTCTTGGAAATGCACACCAAACATTCAGCTTCAAATGACTTTATCTACTGCGCTAGCTATTTCACGATAAAATATGAATAGATAAAAAAATGTTGCCAAATTCAAATTCATCCATGTACATCATCATCACCGTTCGCAAACCTATAAACAAGTTAAATTACATTTATTTATTTAAATTTACATTTCTTTATTAATTATCAAATATGTCAATTTAATGAACAACAATGTTAAAACATATTTTTTTATTACATTACGAAAATAAGAATACGCATGCCGTAATTTTAGAATTAAAAAAACATAATACCAGACAAACATAGTTGAAAAGAACTTGGGTATACAAAAAAAATTTTTTTAATTTAAAATAGTTTAAATAATTTAAATACCAATCTTATGTAATTCATCATAAATTCATGAACTAAAGCTAACCGTTAATAATAATTTACTCAGTTTACAAAAATATCATCTACTTCATCGAACAACTATTTAAGAAACAGAAATTCTTGAAACTAATATAGAGCTTTAATTTTCATTGAAGTAATAATTCAAATTCAATATATTATGTTAAAATCTTAATATTCGAAAAAGACATAAACTGAAAGCAGTCATCATATAATTTTTGCAATGTGTAATGAAAGTTTTAACAGTTTCATGATGTGCACCGTAAATTTAATCAAATAAATAAATAAATAAACAAATACAAACTATATCAAAATACAAATACAACAGACTATAAATTAAAAAACAAAAGAGCATTAAGTTTTGAAAATAAACTGAAAAAACTTACCTATCAAATAAACAGGAAAAGCAATGAGGCGATCGAAGAATGATATAAATTAAGCTGAATTAAATTTTTAAAAGCTGTAAAAAAATTTTAAAAATTAAAGGAGTCTGTAACATTAAAATGAAAATTTTAATGTGGTATGATTTTAAACTGAATAAATAAAAAATAAAATTTTAAAATAAAACTTATATAACAATAGAAACCACATTATTACATAATTTCGATAACTGTTAATGAAACAATTAAAAATGTTACCTCATTTCGCAAAAAGTGGACCGATAAAAAGCAAAGATAAAGCAGCATTGTACAGACTACCAGATTGACCACCAGGCGGTCCGCCGCGCAGCTATGAGATTGACATTGTCAATGAAAACCGAATTTAATATAAGCAGGTATTGTAATTCGCAGGTTCATCTAAAATCATACTGTACTACAGTAAAACTTCACACTAAATAAAAATAAATGATTTGAAAATTTGTTTAATTTCAACCAAAAAAAAATTAAATTATTATCATTATTTAATTTCTATAATTATAAGTCACACCTATTTCACTGTGAACACATCAACAGAAAACACAGATTGTTGCAATAATAACATAAAAAGACAGAATTATATTAAACTATGGAAATTTTAAAATAGAAGAATGCAATAAATTTATGTAAATAATATTAATCATTAATCAAATATGACGACATAAATCAGAAAACACAATTTAGATAATTAAAAGAAAAACTAAGAAATAGTCAAACAAAATTTTTAAATTAATGCAATAATAACATCAAGCTAAGTAAATCTAAAATAAACAGATGCAGAAATAAGAGTACATACAATATCATTGTATAATTTTTGTAAATTCAACCTTCGTAACATTAAAATTAAAAATTTTAATGCAAAAAAATTTTAGGGTGAATGAATTGAAGAAATAAATTTTCAATAGTAAAACCTAAATAAGTCTAAATACCACATTATTATATAACTTCAATAACTGTGTATGGAACAATTTAAAATGTTATCTCATTTTACAAAAATTAAACTGAAGGACGGCAAGGATCAAGATTAGCAAACAGTCAACACCGCTGATCATCTAACGAACTGCTTCCCGAACTAGAACACTCATATCAGCCATAAAAAATAAATTTAATATAACATGAAACTGTAATTCGCAGGTTCCAATAAACCAACTACATACAGTATACTTTCATAACTATAACTTTCAAAAAACCCATAAGTATTGAAAATTGAACTTTTCAAAAATTAAATAAACATTATCATTTATCATATTAATTTGAAATTAAATGATTTTTGACGTTTAATACAGAAATTCTTTCACGATAATAATAATAATAAGATTAAAAACTTTACAAAATTAGAAAACATTTTCACAATTTCATATCAATTAACAATGCAAATGTCAAGTCATATTTAATAATACGCGACTGGCAAGACAGCACATCATGCATATAATTCAATGCCCAAACGATGTCAAATGTGAGGCAAAAACTTTAACATAATAACATTCACCCCAAAAAGAAAAAAAACAAATATACTAGATATATAAAATTGAACAATAAGAGAATCTTCAATAAATTAATAGAACACTTTATATAATTTCAACAAAAAAAAAAAAAACAGTGCATCAATAAGTAGTAGAAAGCATAATGGTAATAATCTTGAACAATTGGAATTCAGTCAGTAAACAGAAAATTCGTTCGTTGAAAACTTCATTCCAATTATATTATAAGAAAATTGAAAAAACAAAAACAAATTTTTAAAAATTTCATTTAACAAAATTATGCAGCTCAAACATTCAAATGAAAAAAAATCATTCTCATACTTTGGCAAATTTCACTTACCTGCCAGCAAAACAAATACACCATGGTGTAAAAAACGAAAACTATTTAATGGATAAAAGCGTGCATCGGTTTGATTACACTAAAATGAAAAGTGGCCAAGATGCACACAGTCAGAAGTGAATGTTCCAATCAAAAATATAGTAAACTGGTCTGACCCGCCGTAAGGGTCGAACTGAAGGCAAAGAAGAGCCAATCGAGAATGCGTGAAATGCCGATCGATGCCAAAGCAAACTAGGCACGTAAGTCAAGCGAGATAAACTGTGGGACAAGGTTGGACTTGGGGTCAAGGCTTTGACAGTGTAAACCTGTGGAAATTAATTAAGAAAATTAATAAAAAGCAACAAGCAAAAATAAAAGCTTCATGTTATACAAGTGATATTTACACACTGCTTTACACATCTTATCAAAATCTGATGAACAAACAATTCATAGCAAAAAATTTTACTTACATTTCATTTATTCACAAATTTCAATGCACAAAAATATAATCAAATACTTGTTGCCTTGTTCACATAACACTGCAGCAAACGTTGATGAAGAATAAATTGGCATAATTTTTCAGAAAAACTACTTCTCAGTTCTATTTAACAAAAATGACAATTAATTAATTTTAAAATTATTATAACACAATTCAAAAAATTACAAATTGTGCATATTTCAATGATTTAGCAATTTCATTTATACTACTGCATCGTCAATACAAATATGATAACTTCGGTACAATTATACAGTATTAAAACGAAAACAAAATTTTTACTTAAAAAACAAGATTTATTTACAGTAAGACTGTAATTTCGGGTTAAATTACAGAATGCAGGCACGCAAATTGGTAGATTTATTGAATTGGTTGTACAATATGTAAATGCGGTTAGCTACCTAATTCAGTTGCTGTTCAACAAAAACTCTATTTTGATTTTGATTTTATCAGTTTAGTGTTGAAAAACAGCTCATTTTTGTATGCTATTTAAATTTTTTTTGCGCAACAAATGAAAAAAGTAGCAATATTTCCATCATGCATGTTTTATTATTAAACATTTCATCATATCACATATCGGGAGTACTTTAGTAGTCATTGCAATCAGTTAGTATCATCAGTGTCTTGCATCTCCCATGTCCAGTCTCCTGCATCCAATTTTTCAACAAGTTGCGGATCCGGAGGAAACGGACCGTTGTATTGAAAGCACTTTCCACCAGGAGTTACCAGTTTATAATTAATAACAGAGCACTCTGAAATGATAAAGTGACAGCTAAAAACTTGGCACAAACAAAACAGAACTTACGATTTCCATCCTTGACTGGTATGTCAACTCTCGGATATTCGTCCGTTGACTAAAACAATAATAAACAACCATCTATATCAGTATGAATATATAAATATATGCTGTATTAAAAATTATCATACACACAATGAACCCAACGAGTCATTTTTGGAATCAGCATTCTGCGACAAAACTTCATTTAAATCAGACTTCCGCAGTGCCAATTCAAAATTGCTACTGGTAAAAGATGTGTCGTCAGAACTTATCGAGTTACCGGTGTATTCTTCACTTGCATCCGACATTTTCAATACAAAGATAAAAGCTATAAATAAAACACAAAAAACATAAACTATAACAATAAAAAATCAAAAAAAACAGACAGACAGACAGACAAAATAAATAAATGATAGAAAAATACAGTATTGTAATTACACATTCAGTTCAAAAATTACATGCAAGATTTCAATCAAAATATGGCGTAATTTTTACTTATAAAAAAATAAAAAACGCTGATGAGAAGGAATAACAACGGTTTATGTGTTAAAAACGCAAAACTTGCGCTACTTTACCTTTCACCGAAAGACTACCTCACACGAAGCCAACAATCCGTAAAATGACCAAAACAGCGCAATTAATGACTCGCAGGTTGAAAATTAATAAAATTAATTCATCATGATTTTCCAAATTAGCTAAAAATGAAACTAATTCAAAAATTAAGGAAAAACAACAAAAAAAACAAAAGCTTCGTATTAGACAAATAATATTTACACAGTGCTTTTAAGATTTTAAGAAAATAAAATGGACAAACAATTAATAAAAAAAAATTTCATTTATTATTCACCAATTTCAATGCATGAAAATATAATCAAATACTGTTGATTAATAATAAATTATTGCCATAAGAGCGCAGCGAACGGACATGAAGAATTAATTGGCATATTTTTCAGAAAAACTGTTTCAGTTGTATTCAAGAAAAAGGATGAATAATTTTAAAATTATTATAACACAATTCAAATTATCACAGGTTTCAATAATTTCGTATTTTAAATCATACTGCTGCACCATCAACACAAATACTTCATGATGATAACTTCGGCATAACACTACAGTATTAAATGAAAAACAAAACTAACTTAAAAAACAAATTATTTACAGTAGGACAATATGCAGGCACACAACTTGGTATATTTATTGAATTCGTAGTACGATAATGTAAATGCGGTCGGTTATCCTGCTACTCCAGTGGTTTCCAGAATCCTGTGGACTTCTGAAACTGCAAGGTTTCGGGGCTTGCCTAACAACAATAAGCACGAAAAGCTGATTCGATTCGATCATTTTGCTGTTATTAAATCAAAATTATGAACCAAATTTCATCAGTATACTATTATGATTCACAATAGGGGACATGCGAAGGATGGGCTTCCTTTCTTTCTGGGTTGCCGAAGTATGGCACATAGCCCGGGCTCTGTCTGAACAAACTTTGACGCATTTACTCCAGTTCAGACCTTTATTTTATGAAGCCATTTAGCGTGTTTGCCTCAAAAGCCGCAACCCACAGTTTCAGAACCACTGAACTACTGCATTTGTTGTTTAACAAAAACTGTATTCTTATTTTCGATTTTATAACTTCAGTATAGAAGGGCAGTTCACTTTTTGTATGCTTTTTAATTTTTTTTTTCGCGCCGAAAATGAAAAGAACAACAATATTCACATCACCCATGTTTTACTATTAATTAGTTCATCATATCATATCACGAATGCTCTAATAGCAGATTTAAGTTCAATACATCTATTCTTCATCCAGATTTTTAAGAAACTTCGGATCTGGAGGAAACGGCCCGCTGTAATCATAAACTTTGCCGCCCGGAGTTCTCAGCTTATAGTTCAAAACATAACACTCTGAAATGATAAAATAGTAGCTGAAAACTTGACACAAACAAAACAGAAATTACGTTTCGCATCTTGCATTGGTATTTCAACTTTCGTATACTCGCCCGTTAACTAAAACAATAATAAACCATTTATGTGATTATGAATATATGTGCTGTATAAATTATATCTGAAAGTTATCATACACATGTTGAACCCAACGTGGAGTCGGTTTTAGACGACTCAGTATTCAGCGACGAAACTTCACTTGAATCCAACACCTCCTGGAACGATTCAGAATTGCTACCAGTCAACGATGAATCTGTGGAATCAAACTTTATCAAGCTGTCGATGTTCTTTTCAGGTACATCCGACATTTTCACTATGAAGATAGAAGCTATTAATAAAACACGAAAAATAAACACTATAAAAACTCAAAACCACAATAAAAAAAGATAAACAAAATAAATAAATGATAAGACAATACAATATTACATGTAATAATTACACATTCGGTTCGAAAATTATGTTCGAGAATGTAATCAAAAAATTGTGTATTTAAATTTTTATTTATAAAAAAATAAAAAAAAATCTATGCTGACGATAAGGAACAACTGTTTACATGCAAAACAAACACAAAACATTGCTCACAACATTAACCACTCACCAAAAGACCACCGCACACGAAGACAAAACTACGTAAAATGACCAAAACGACACACAATTAATGACCCACAGGTTGAAAAATAAAAAAATTAATTCATGATGATTGTTAAAATTATTGAAATGTTCACATTTGATTTTTTAAAGTATCAAATAAAATATACTTTTCATTATGAACCAAACATCCAATTTCTGAGCTTCGGAAAACCGTGGTAAACACTTTTAAACGGAAATCTTACTGTAATTCATAGACTTTATAAATTTATTAATTTCAATGTATGCCGACTGAATGTAAATATTAAGTATTTTTATTTTAAATGTAATATTTTTTAAATGAAAATACTGAAAATACTAAATCCTGTGGACTTCTGAAACTGCAAGGTTTCGGGGCTTGCCTAACAACAATAAGCACGAAAAGCTGATTCGATTCGATCATTTTGCTGTTATTAAATCAAAATTATGAACCAAATTTCATCAGTATACTATTATGATTCACAACAGGGGACATGCGAAGGATGGGCTTCCTTTCTTTCTGGGTTGCCGAAGTATGGCACATAGCCCGGGCTCTGTCTGAACAAACTTTGACGCATTTACTCCAGTTCAGACCTTTATTTTATGAAGCCATTTAGCGTGTTTGCCTCAAAAACCGCAACCCACAGTTTCAGAACCACTGAACTACTGCATTTGTTGTTTAACAAAAACTGTATTCTTATTTTCGATTTTATAACTTCAGTATAGAAGGGCAGTTCACTTTTTGTATGCTTTTTAATTTTTTTTTTCGCGCCGAAAATGAAAAGAACAACAATATTCACATCACCCATGTTTTACTATTAATTAGTTCATCATATCATATCACGAATGCTCTAATAGCAGATTTAAGTTCAATACATCTATTCTTCATCCAGATTTTTAAGAAACTTCGGATCTGGAGGAAACGGCCCGCTGTAATCATAAACTTTGCCGCCCGGAGTTCTCAGCTTATAGTTCAAAACATAACACTCTGAAATGATAAAATAGTAGCTGAAAACTTGACACAAACAAAACAGAAATTACGTTTCGCATCTTGCATTGGTATTTCAACTTTCGTATACTCGCCCGTTAACTAAAACAATAATAAACCATTTATGTGATTATGAATATATGTGCTGTATAAATTATATCTGAAAGTTATCATACACATGTTGAACCCAACGTGGAGTCGGTTTTAGACGACTCAGTATTCAGCGACGAAACTTCACTTGAATCCAACACCTCCTGGAACGATTCAGAATTGCTACCAGTCAACGATGAATCTGTGGAATCAAACTTTATCAAGCTGTCGATGTTCTTTTCAGGTACATCCGACATTTTCACTATGAAGATAAAAGCTATTAATAAAACACGAAAAATAAACACTATAAAAACTCAAAACCACAATAAAAAAAGATAAACAAAATAAATAAATGATAAGACAATACAATATTACATGTAATAATTACACATTCGGTTCGAAAATTATGTTCGAGAATGTAATCAAAAAATTGTGTATTTAAATTTTTATTTATAAAAAAATAAAAAAAAATCTATGCTGACGATAAGGAACAACTGTTTACATGCAAAACAAACACAAAACATTGCTCACAACATTAACCACTCACCAAAAGACCACCGCACACGAAGACAAAACTACGTAAAATGACCAAAACGACACACAATTAATGACCCACAGGTTGAAAAATAAAAAAATTAATTCATGATGATTGTTAAAATTATTGAAATGTTCACATTTGATTTTTTAAAGTATCAAATAAAATATACTTTTCATTATGAACCAAACATCCAATTTCTGAGCTTCGGAAAACCGTGGTAAACACTTTTAAACGGAAATCTTACTGTAATTCATAGACTTTATAAATTTATTAATTTCAATGTATGCCGACTGAATGTAAATATTAAGTATTTTTATTTTAAATGTAATATTTTTTAAATGAAAATACTTACTGTAATTGTCATTTAGAAAAAAATTTCTACAACTACTTGTTCATCGAAAAAGTGCAATTTTTTAAATCGGTATGTAAAAATGATGATTGTTGTTCTTGAAATTGTAACAATTTGATAAAAATTGACAATTGAAGATGTTTTTGAACACGTTCGCTTATTTTGCGTCGACTGGTTCGGTGAAATGCATACTGTCCATACGTAAGCAAGGATTGATATTTTGTGTAAATTTAAACATGTTTTTCATTGATTAAATTATAATAAACAACTGTAAGCAGAAGTTGATTATGAAAAAAGATAATAAATTTCAATTATTTTGAATTGAAAGCGATGCGCACTGATTTTTCTTTCTAATCTTGCCGATTTTCTATTGTTAAGCCATCCGACAATGTCTCTGATACAAGTTCAGAAAGAGAGCAGTTGCTGGAAGAAGAATTAACTTTCTTTTTCAAATTTCATTTTGCGCAGAATAATATTAAGCTGAACTGTTTTTGGAAGTTTATTTTCTCTAATATTTCTTAATTGTATAAATTTCTGATTGGCTGTGCTTTACTCTAATTTACTCCTTTCAAGTAGTACAATTTTCAGCTATATTTGTCGATTGCAATATAAATTATTAATTTTCTGGCAAATCTTTTACTTCAATCTTGTCCAATATTCAAGTTCGCAAACTGTACTTTACTTTAAACAATACAATAACAGTTGTTGATCATGAAGATCACTTTCTGAGTCATACATACTTCAATAAAGCAACAAGTCATTGTGCAGTTATGTGCAACTAGAGCAAAAACGTTCTTGATTGTGCAAGTACAATTTTTCTCAATTATAAAAAGCATATCAGAATAAATTTGAAAATTTTCATCTGCCATAAATTCACAATCATTCGGGAGCATCATCATTTTCAGTAGGTAAATCTTTGAGGAATGGAAACAGAATCGGTCCCCAATAGTAGCAAGGCTTACCGGCAGAGGTTGTCAGTCGGAAATTTGAAACGAAAGTAACTGAAACAGAAATTTATTTAATTTCTGTATAAAATGTACAAAAAAAATTAATAAACAACTGCGTGGATCGTTGCCAATTTCATTCCGAACTGGGCAAACATAAGTTTTCTCGTGCAATACGGCTGCTTTGTCGTTCCCTTGCTCTTTTTCTTGGGCATTTACATTCGATTCATCTTGCTCTCCCTAAAATTCACAAATTATTACAATTTTTTGTCAATTCAAACAATGAACCTCCGCAGCCAATGCTTCATTATTTGCATCGTTGACTGAATCATCATCATCATCATCATCTTCTTCTTCTTCTTCTTCTTCTTCTTCTTCATGATCATCATCAGCAGCAGCAGTATCAGCATCAGCCTCATCACCAGAAAGTATCGTTTCATCCTCAGTCGCTGAATTAACCTGATCAAATTCGTCCAATTCTTCACTTGAGTCGTTGTTATTCTCGTCCATCGTTATTCTGAAAAATAAATTTCATTACGATAAAATAAAACCCATACGTAACCTGAAAATCAATTAATTCTTCACTGTTGTTACAATTGTAAAGAATGTTACAACCGCCTAAAAAAAATAAATAACGACCGGTCCGCGTTTTTAGACCATAAAATCTTCAAAAATATCATCACACGGAATAAAATGGAGTTCATCCACATCTGACCATATCAAAGCCGTGAAATATTACAAACTGAAAATTTATTCAACATTGTTTACCTAAACGCAACGATTCTGCTCTTCTTAGGGGGAAAAAAACTAAAAAAAAATAACTTCAGTTATTCATTTTACAAAAATTCCCGTTCTTATTCACGAATATATATTAATTAATAACAAAAAAAGAGGGCGGAGAGAGAAAGAAAGAGAACTGATTTTCCCATATTCATTTTCATAATTCATCATTGCCAAGCACATCTACAATAAACAGTTCCACTTTCTGAGCGATTCGCTTGCATCCGCTGGATGAAAAAATTTGTGCTTCATTTGGAAAATAAGTAATCGTCTTCAAAATCTCGTCTATCGTTGTAGCGTCCAATTGAACACTGCGACGCTTCAACTGATCGTAAACGCACGACTTTACATGGACACGTTCCAGCGGTAGAAAAGGTACAAAGTGGTCGATCAAATGATTGGAAATGAGCTCACTGAACTGAAAGCCGCCTAAACAAAAACAAAATCCCTATTTTGTAGAGCAAATTAGCAACTGTTGATGACAAACTGTTTTCGTTAAATATCACCGGATACATTATGCTTTCTAAATCTTGCAATGTAACGCTTTCTCGAGGAAGACCTTGCTTCCAAACGTCGTAAACGTACTTTGCAATGTCACTTCCGCCAACGTTGCTATAAGAAAATTTAACCCTTAGGTTGTGATACTGGATGTCAAATCAAACACCTCAAACCTCAAAAAAATGAAGATACTCTTCGTAAAATCGACTCCATCAACCATTTGTGTGTATTCAAGAAATGGTTTAATGGCATCCAGAACACCGGGTGGCATTCTGTCCACTTCGTCGAAAATAAACAACGAATACTGACAAGTGGATACATTGCCTTTGATCCACTCCCTCAACTGCTGCTATAAAGTAAAACCATCAAGATGAGCAGGTACAAAACAAAATTATAATAAAATATTACTTTGTAAACATCAACCAGCTTACGATCGGGAAAATGATAGCCACCAATGAAATAATGAACAAACGTGCTTTTCATACCATATTTGTAGATGCTCTCAGCAATAAACTGGCTGACGTAATTCTTGCCGCCTTATTAAAACAAAAGCCAAAATCGAAGGGAATTTTCAAACTACAGTATACCACTTTGCCTACCACCGGTCCAGCCATGAAAAGATAAAACCAACGCCTTGGATGTCGTCGATGAAAAGTGTGCTTTCAGCGCTGGTAGCACCGTTCTGGAAACCAAATGTTGGCCATACAAGCGCTGATTCAAACTCTTTTCCAAACCTCAAACGCGTTAATAACAATCATCACAGCACGGAATATTCAACAAAATGTCAATGAAAATGAATTATTTTTCACTACTTAGTTGAAATTATTTTTTGTACACAAAATCAATACAAGAAAAAAACAACTACGCTCACCAGTAATATTAAACTTTACATGCGTTTCCAAGCAGCATTCGTACCAGAAACAACGAGAATTTTCTAGCGATTTTGCAATGTTCGCCCACAGAGTTGTAAACGGAGTTTCTGACAAAATTGCTGACAACTGTTGCAAAAAACAACTTGACTGAGAAAACACCACGACAAAAAAAACCACTAGCTGAAGGTGCATGTTCTTTTCGCATATCCAATTTTACCTGAAAGCATTTTATTTACAAACGGATAAGTTCTAAATCAGCTAAAACAGTAATAAGCATTCGCGTGCGATTAAAATTATAGATTATAGATCCAAAAATGATGCACTGATTATGATAAGCCGTCGAATAATAATAGCAAAAATAATATAATGAAGCAAATAATCTCGTAGCAAATAATCAACGACCGCAACTAATTGACTCGGCAATGTCAACCCAAGCTATGGCTTGAAGCAGTTTCGCCGTCTCTGCCGGTTCATCCAGACTCCAAACGTTCATCTTTTTAAATTGTTTTTTCAGGACAAGCTTGCATGCATTGTCATTCTGATTTTCTTCGACTAATTTTTCAGCGATGTAAAGTCCGTAATTTTCCGGCACTTCGACCTCCACACCCTGCAATGGTCGACCACGAAGCGTGGCTGATTCATGGCCGTCCGCTGCCTGGCGTCGGGAAGATTCGAAAAATTCAGAAATTTTTGCCGGACCATTATATTCAATTCGTGCAGGCACGGAATGTACTTGGCCAGCCGATGGAACGTCTTGGCTCATCGCAAGTTTAAATTAATATCAAAAGCAAAAATAAAATGTCAAAAAATGTGATAAAGAGCAACAGTGTTGAATAAGAAAGGTAATTGAACCAAAAGCAGTAAAAACAACTAATCAAAGCAACGCTTTATTTAAATTGCCAAAGCCTACACCAACACACGTCAACTTCACTTTATCACGACAGCCAATCTCTAGCTTCTGATCTTCGGCACTTTTCCCTTTCAGAGGATCATAAGATTCAATTTTGAATACAACGCCAAGGAAATCTTTCATATGTCGTAGAAAATGCACGCTAAATAAACAAAATATAAACAAAACATATATCTTTATTTATTTATTTATTTATTTATTTATGTATTTTATATTTTTACGTATTACATTTATTTTCCATTTTGTTTGCCAATATATTAATTCAATAGTACTTAATTTTCAAAAACTACAGTAAGCTCTAACGAAACGATTATAATCATTTGCTTCTCACCAGCATGTAGATAAAGGTCCTGAAACGAATTTGGATACATCTTTCGGTCCTAAGGCCATAAATAAAGTGACAATAGTTTGCGCCGTGGCGTCGCAACATCCTCCCTTAAACAATTATTTCCATAATGATGATAGTGTTGTAACATAAAAAATGATAATAATCTGTACGCGATAAATTTCTGAAAACAACCGCTCGGCTGCTTCGGTGCCAATGTCTTCTGGTACAGAAGGATCAAGGCCGCTGTTGGGAGGATTTGAGTGTTTCTCTGAAACGAAGTAAATTCCTTCTGTTGTCTCGGCAGACAGAATTATACCAAAGCCAGGAGAACTGAAATACAGTTAGCTTGCGACAACTTACACTAATCGTAATTGAACTGTATGTAATCAGTTGTACGACACAAATACAACAGTAGTCATTGCAACAAATTAAGTTTGTACTTTTACCTGCCAGCTTCAAGTCCCTTTCTATGATCAGTGTGGAAGTAAACGTCATTTAAAAAATGCTTCACAGATGCCTTAGCACTTTCAATGCAACGATTGGCCAAAGCAGGGGAAATTCGACAAGAATATGCAACGCCACGTACCTTTCGCACTTTCCCCATATTTTCAATTTGAACTGGCCGTAATTGTCTTGAAATTGGGCATGTGAACAAAATCTCACCATTGCCATTTGGATTCAAACCACGTTTCACAATCTAAAGCAAAATATATCCACAAGTCAACAACCTCAACACTATGCATGTGTCTAAAATGAAAATAAATCACTTTCAAATCCAAGCCTTCAGCGTCGAACATAAACCGACGCATTACTGGAAGCCAAGCATGCTTGATCAAATCTACGCTTGGTTCACCACCACCATTAGTCACTCCGCGTAGCCGAACATTCAACGGCGACTTTACAAAAGGAGCTAAAAAGCACAGAACTTCCAAGTAATAACCCAAGCCTCGAATGACGCCCATATCCATTTCAACTTTTCCGCCAACCAGTGAACCTGGTTTGTAGAACACTGTTGTTCCAGAAGGACTGATATCCACTGTCGAACGATTTGTGATCTCGGAGAGCAAGTTGAATAATTTTATTTCAAAGTCTTAAGATTTTAAACATTATTGAACACAACTAATGAAGAACAAATGCTAAAACAACCTGTTACGCCCGGACTAACGTCATCCGGTCGAATATTAACAATTCGTACTGGGCGACCACTCAAAGTAGCTAACACCAGCCGTTGCCGCAAAAAATTGCACCCTTCATATTGCAAAACAGAGTCTTGTTCCATTTTGTTATGTTCTATTTTCAATATATTTCTTCTAATAAAAATTAAATTTCAATTACATTTTCAAATAAAAGCAAGTTTATTTGACAAGACAGAGTTACAAAAGACTACCGTTTCTGAAAATTAAGAATTATTCAAAAATCTTAAATTTCTTTAAGAAAAAATATTAAATGGATTTTGAAAGGTAATGTTTATTTTATTTCTTTCAATCATACAATTTTACCGCTTTTTATAATTATAAAAATTTTTTAAGCCTTGCTGTTTGTTTGTTTTGCAGCTAAAGCTCACGAAGGTTTAGCTAGGATAGAAAAAGTTAATTAGTTGCATGCTAACCAGAAAATGCCAACGCTGATCAAACAACATTTACTGACCTCAACTTTCAATGTTATATATGTATATGTATAACCACATTTATTTTCCTATGATTACGCAAATAAATAATAAATAGAAATGAAGAATAATTGCCTCATTAGTATTGCAAAGTTGTATTTCATTTATTTTGTTTGCTGTTTTTGTAATTTTCGGTCAACGGTCGAGAAAATTATGTTTATTGCATTGAACGTGCACGACAAATTTATATGAACTGAGTAGCTTTCCGCATTTGAACGTTTTCACATCCCAGCTTTGTCGAGCAGAGATTAGGGTTCATTTGCGGAAAGAAAAACGGTTGAATAATTTTTCGATCATTTTAAGATAAATAATCACTATTATTTAGTTGTAGCAGTTTTTATGGCACTGCAAGGATGGGAAAAATGTGTGGAGGGTAATCTGCTGCTGTTGGACAGGTTTGACTGTGAAATGCATCCCTGACTATCTTTAATGATGAAAGTCTGATCACTTGTTGCTGCTTGTTTGTTCCTCTCCCGGATGCAGTATCATAGATCTGTTCGCTTTGTTTAGCTTCATCACTTCACTGCCGTATTTGCAGCAAGTGCAGTGTTTGATAAATAGGATTTATTTTTCCATATCCGTAACCTGTAGGAAAACAATACAACGAAATTGCGATTTTCTAAATAGTCTAAAAATTATGACAATGTTACATAAAAATTTCCATTTAAAATGATCACTAACCTCAATTATACAATATATAATTATGTTCCTGAGTCACCGACTCAATGTTTGTTTTCATTTTTATTATGAGGTAATAATGATCAAACTAAAAAGAATTCAACTTACTGAAATAGTTGTTACCTTTCAGTCGTTGATGCCCACCTTCGCCGTATATTATTCTAAATTGTAATGAATCATTTTCAAGAAATTAGAATAAAATAAAGCGAAAAATCATATATCCGTTTCACGTCCTGCTTTCTAGTGGAACAGCGAATCTTCAGCCACCGTACACCGTTAGTCTACAGTTGCTTTGCATGAAATTCACTGAGTGAACGTTATCAAGCTCCACTGTTAGTTAGCCGCCTCAGCAAAGCAAACAAGAGCTCTATTACTGATAACTGAAGTATTTCTAGGATAGATTAATTTGCATAATTGAAAAACACCCTTCTCAAAGCCCCTTCTCAACCTAGCCTAATTAAACAAATGAATACACTAATGTCCTACTACTACCCCAAAGCATGAGATATCAACTGCGTTTCATGTTGTGCTTGCCATATTCTACATTTTGCAAAAATACTGTATACTGAAGAAAGAAAAAATATTTCTCAAACTATACCACTTCGAAACAGAAAATCAAAGAACAAGAAATTTCAACTCAAAAAAAAAAAAGAATTTACTTATCAAAAATGTAAAAAGTGCATTAGAAGTATACGGATAAATAAATTATGAGCTTTGTTGATGCTCGAAAAATGTCTTAAAAATCACAGACGAAAGAATTGTAAAATTGAAAGAATATTTCAATTTTCCATCTTAAATTTATGTGAGTTGTTTGTAAAATGATTCGAACTGGTTGGAAAAGTTTTATTAGTGGACATGAATGGAACATCAGCTTCTTTGATGAAAAGAAAAAAAATTGACACCGTGTTGGGAACAATTTTTCAGATGCTGTCTGAAAACAAACATCCCAGTAGTGAGAGATCAATGGAAGACCATGCCATCAATTGAACAAAGTTGCAATCCAGTTATTCTCGTTGGCCATTTTTTTTAAATAAAAAGCACATTAGCATTTTAGCGGACTAAACAAACTACTGGTCTGATACGGATCACCAAATGTGCGAAAAAGAATCATTTAAGGTTTCTCATCTATTTTACAATTCACTAATAAGACGCCTCTGCAAAATCAATACAAATCAGATATAAAAGAATTTGTCTTGAATGAAGCAAACATTTTATATTAACATCACTTCGATACATGCAGCGTTAGATGAAATTATTTTTCCAGAAAAATATGCCTGAGAAAAATAATTATAAATTTATAAATGGAGAAAGAGAAAAACAACAAATGCAATGCAATTGTGATGATCATGCAAATTGTAATGATGGAACTGCTTCAACTCTGCAGTATCTCACCAAAGCATTATCAGTACTATCAGAAGACGGATGTTGTTAAGTTAAGTTTGTTGAAGCAAGTCAATTTTCAATAATGACCTCATGAATCATCAATGCACTGCAGATTTACGCCTGTCGTTTTTCCAACGAATGATAAATGTGGACAACAGCTGTCGGGTTCCTTGATCAGGAAATGGAACGTCCGCTATTCTGCAACCCTGGTGAAAAGCTGATAAAGTCTTTTTACACTTTTCCTCAAATTCAACTATAATATTTGCAGACACAAAACAACATTTGCACTTACCAATAAATAAAGTATTTTTCTTGAAAAGTAAAAATTATCACAGCTTGCTATAACAGCAATAAACATGAGACCCAAGATGCTGCTCAAAAATTGTTAGGTTCAAAATGATGCTCACTAATTATCCATTATGATGAAGTTCAACTTTCAAATCAAAAGAAGACCAATTGAGCTGTCAAAGCGGAATGCTAATATCCAGACCACAAATAGTGCCGACACTAAAAGCCATTCAGAAATTCTTTTCACATGAGCTGAAGTTAACGATGAAGCTAGTACAGTATTTAGTTGGTTGTACGGTCAAAGTGCAGCAGTGATTGTTTTGTTGAGCATCTGGTTTTATCATTTTCGAGCTTGCAAACAGCACGTAAAGCAGCATCAACGCTTTTATCTTCATTTCACAGTTGATGCTCACATTTATCACTCGTCAGTGGTATCACCGTGTGAAGAATTACTGTTACCCTGATCCGTGTATCCTGATCGAACTTATTCATCAAACTGAAGCCATGTTAACTGCTTTCAATATGAAGTGAATATTTTTTTAGAACTGTTTTCAAATTTATCATGACTGCAATTTACGGCTTCTTGTATCGTTCATAGTTCAGCATCGATTAACACACCACCTACGACGTCTTCATCTGCTGACCATCGGCCAAGCTTTAAAAAATGTGAAAAGCGTCAGTTCAGCTTCACATGGTCCCATCTTGTATGCTCTGCTAATATTAACAACATCTACAACAGTGATGACGTGCAGAACACCACAGGACCGTATGTGAAAGGGAAAGATGTGGAATGTTTCCTACTGTCGTAAGTATTGCTTGACAGTTTTTTTGCTCGATGATTTTCAATGAGATTATGTACAGCGCTATTTACAAAGCTAGAAGCATCCAAAATATTCTTGCATGTACAAATATAATTCAATAATTGCTAAAACGCGCCATTCGTAGAGATTACTGAACAAGAAAAAAAAAGACAGCTATTTTCAAGAAGTTTCAAACGTAATTGAACTTGCATGTAAACTTGTAACAATTAAGCAAAGGTAATAAGGTAGGAGAAACATTTGAAACAACTATCGTAAATTTTTGCTTTCAAACAACTGCTCTTATACTTCGCATTCAAAAAAGTGTAGTCGCAAATAATTATTAATGATTGTAGTAAAACTCTGGTTAAAATTTTTCGATTCATGTTGTTTTGTTCATTTTGTTTAATCACTGTGCACAATCACACAAGACTTTTGTGTCATTTCTATCCATAGCAGCATTTCTGTCCATGTAAGCTTTTTTGTGTTCATCAAAACAACCAACCTCTCATCTTATAACAAACTCTCCATCTGCTTATATATATATATTACAATGATGACACTCACAAAAACTTTATAACAATCAGCAATATGTTTTATAAGAAAACGATATGTTAATTTTCCATAGTCAAAACCTTTATCTTGTGGAAACACTTTTGTGCTGCTGATATATTTGCAAAAACAAATTCATTATAATTATTCTAACGCTGTTCATTCTTTTTCATTAGATTTAAAAAAACGTGTAAAGTTTAAAACCAATGGACCAATCCTCAGTCTATTACATAAAACAATTAGCCAACAGGGTTTCAACAAGCAGTTTCTTGTAATAATTTTATCATAAAACCTATTGCCACTTCCATGCTCAACTACCTGGATCCCAGGTTCTTAATTTTAGCTTGAAACGACTGCTACGTATTTACAGTTCAGAGAACAACATAATTTAAATAAAAAAAATAATAATCAAATGAAAGCCAAAATGCTCTGACATGAATCGTTTAAACACAAACAATATTATGCTTTATTGCAAACAAATCCGCCAAAAAAAAATTCTGATAAAAAATATTTGCAAAATAAAGTTGAAAAATTGTTTTGCACAACAGGAAACGCTTCTCAAGTGAGAGAATAAACAGTTTATAATTGCTTTTCGAAAAATTTCAACTTTCGCTTCTAAATTCGCCATGCCTTAAATCACGCTCTTTGACATGTTTTCATCACTAGAATGCAATGCCCATTTCTCAATTAAAAGTTCAAAGATATGGGCGCTAACAGTTGCTTTAAATGATGCTGATCTGAATAAGTGGAAACATCAGGGTGAGAAAGAAAAATGAATCCCTGAACAATGACATTTTTTTTATTGAAAGCAATTTGATCGAGATTTAGCATAACATATATTATACATTTATCTAATGACAACCCAGACAGCATACTATTATATCTGATGGGTAGTTACAATACGACAGCTACCGGACTACATGTGATGTGTAAAATTAAAAGTAAAATCAAAAGGAAACACTTTTTATTACATCACCTTTTCACTCTTTTTCACCTAAGAAGCTAAGTGAGAATATATTGTGTACTTTTCTAAAATGTTATCTTTCTGTTTTATTATATTACAAATTTGATAATGAATTTCCTTAACATTTCATTAGTGTTTCAATATGAAAACAAGTATTGTCAATTTCACATTAATCCAGATATTATAACATCATACTGCCAATTACATACATAACATAGTAAGATATTTTTTTACATACAAATATTTTAATACTGTAATTGAATTAATTAACATCAATATTATTAAAAGAAAAGTTTCACACACACAGACATATATATATATATATATATATATATATATATATATATAGTCCTGATGCAAAATCAACAAATTGCGCAAAGTAATTGCGTTTCAAGTGAAGTAGTGATGAATAATTTATAAATTTTTGGCTGCCGCTGCAAAGGTTAGACAAATTTCGATGCTGCCTCGAGGTAATCTTTTTATCGGTTTTCCTCAGTCGTGGTAAGCTGAATTCATCTCAGAATATCAATAACCGGTTAAAACTATGCGCAATTGTAGATGAACTGAATTCAGACGCGTTTGCATTTTCAAATGAAATGATAGCCAGTGGTAAAATACGCGATCGCCATCCAACTTTCACTACTGAGCACAGGGCAAAGTCGCTGAAGGCGCAAAAAGCCAAAGATAACGCACAGCTTGGCTTATAATCATCATCATAATAATAGAAGCTCATAATAAGCTTACACGATGTAAATTCAATATTAAAAGTATACTATTGAAAAATGTAGCCAATTCAGTCACAAACCACGCTTCAGGCCAAGAAGATAGCAATGGCAAATGCAGCGTGCAATTTTGAACAAGTCAATAGAAATTTGCAAAACATTTACAATGTTTCATCGCACAACTACTCATCATCATCAACCTGCATCATAAAATCTGATCGTAGAACATCGTAACAGATCTGAATAATGTATCGTAATCGTAACAGTTACTAAAAAGGATCAAATATATTTTAATCTTATACAGGAACAGTTCATTCAATAAAGAGTGCATGCTTATGAGAAAAAGAAATTATCAAAAAAAAATACCACAGCCACCATTCTCGAAATGCGTGACGACTGTGTGCGTAAGATCAGTGTAAGTGATAAAAAAAAAATTTCAAAGCTAACTAACAGGCGGAAATAAAATTGATGAAACGATGTTACAGCAAAGATGAACAAATGAAAATAAGAAGTTGTTGAAACAATCGCTCAGTTTTCCGTTGCTGCTTTAATAATTAATGATAATGCAATTTATTTGTTCTCCACAATGCACAAAGGAAGTAAGTAAGTAAATGGTACGATTATTGAAAGATAAGAAAATTACAATTTTCCAATTAACAAACCACTTCTTACTAACCAGAAGCTCTTAATCAAATCAAGTAATTTTCAATCAGCCAATATTGAAGTGAATATTCAAAAGGTGTTTAATCTGATATGGTTTGATGTCAAATTTTTATTGTGAACCTATTATGCTGAATTCGTCCTCAAACTGAAATTCCCAACCGCGCATAAATTGAAGGAAAAAATTCTTTTCAACACAGAAATTCACTTTCATTAATGTTAATATAAAACATACGTCTGCCCAAAAAAGACATGTACTATGCCTGTTAAATGCCGCAGCTACATTTGAACCCTTAACTTCACAACTGATAACCGTCAATGCAAGTGCTGCAAAATTTGTAAAGCTTTAACAAAGTGATGATTCAAAGCAGTCTATCTGAGAAAAAATAAAATCAAAACAGCACCTCGTAAAAGCAGCCTAAGATAGTTGGTTCTGTTAATAGCATTACACTACATGGTAGTCGATCATTTCACTGGTAGAAAATATGTAAATTATTCCGCAAACATTAGCATACTTCATCATTATCAGTAAAGTTTATTATCCTAGGATAAATGTTTTCAAAACTTTCAAAAGATTTGATCACTTATTACAGTAGTTTAAAATGAACAGAATATAATTCATTAGATCAAGTTTATGCTTAATTTTTTGCCAAATAAATCCATTCATTGTACATAATTAATTATGGATACCGTGCATGCAATATGTAAGCAATATTAAAATTGAAAATTCTAATAATATTATCTGCTCAACAAAGTAAAACCATTTGCAAAAGACACCTGTTGCAGGTATAAGCAAAAGATTTGTCAGTTGTATTTTTGTTGTAGCTCAGTTTCACTCAACCAGAGTTAAAATAGCCTTCTGAAAAGGCACACAACAACAGAACAGCACTGCAGCATAAAATTGTCCTCATTTGAATCTGGAGGCTTTAACTGCTGCTAATTGTGCGTGCTTCGCCAACAGCAATTAACATCGCTTACCCTGTTGAAAAAGCAACAACGTCATCTGCAATTACAACGGTTTGACATCACCCTGGAGATGAGTTCATTTATTCATCGCAAAGATGCACTTAATTTATTAGTTTACTATGCAAAAATGGTCTCTTCATCAACCCTGTTCCTCTTTCCGATAAACAGATTGATTATTTTCAAATTCGCTAAGTGAATTAGCGGTGTAAAAATTATTTTCTCCTCAATTTCCGCACACGCGCATATCACGATTCCGTTGGGACGGTGAACCGTAAACCATTAAAGACATAAACTATATTTAAATTTCACGGAAGTAGTCACTAACGGAAGTTCACCGCAGCTACATCGTTCATTCATATTATTTCTTGTATTCAACAGGAACTGATCAGTATGCTTGTTCTGGCTTATTTATTTATTAGAACTCATCAACTCGTGTAAGTCTTTTGTAAGCATTTGTTTCAAGAACTTCCACAATGAATCAGCGTAGCAAACTAGCTGCATCAATCAAATCCAAAGAAATCAATTGAACAGCTAACTGTGTGAGTTGCACACACAAACTACTTTTTTGAACAAACTATTTATTTACAGTTTAATTGTTAAACTTCATCCATATTCTTCAATGCATTTCACTAGTTGGTAAATATCAGCTGCGTGCAATCTATTTAAGATTTGCATTTAAAAAACAAGATTCAACAGCGAGAAAATTCAATTATGCACAACCTGAACACGCAATAGAAAAACCCAAGTGTTGATGAAATTATTAATCAAAATCATCTCTACAATTCCATTTCCGGCAACCAAGAACACATATCATCTTTGCATTTCAGATCTTAATACTATCTACAAGTGATCAAATAATTTTAAAAGATGTTACGGATAAAATATTCTTAAAACAACTTTCCAAATGCCACAATAAATTCATATCAACATCAATCGTCATTTCATCGGACAAATCAAAATTTCAACTGGACGAACATAAAAATTGCGAAAAAAGTCGTGATTTGAAAATATTGAAATAACCCTAGCAAAGTGTTGGCAAAGCATCACAGAAATGATGAATTAAAGCTACTGTAGATTAAAGTTCAATTTGATGATGCTCCTTTTCATCAGACAGATATTTGCACCAAGGCACAATCAATCTTATAGCGCGGATCAAAAGTTCAACGCACGGCTTCGTTGCTTTGCGTTTTCCATTTGAACGACAAGCGACAAGAAAGGACGACACAAACAAATGCTTCAATACATTGATCTGACAATAAGAATTTCATTAAATTCAGAATATAAATGGCGAAATGAAACAATGGTGATCAAAAAAGCAAATAAATATACATAAATTCGGTACATAACCTAAAGGATCCGATTGTCTATTCACTTAAAAAGTGTAATCAAGCATGTTGCATATTTGACAAAAAGCCAAGTGAATAGAATCAGGAATGAATTAATTTTTAAAATAATAAAAATCTTCACAAAATTTTCCACTTCCAGAAAAAGCAACTGCTTTGAAATTATTATTGTTTCCATTATCAACTTTCTCGCCTTCATCAGCATTCTAAACTCATTTGTTCCTTTCAACAGTTGATCTGCATGTTAGCTTGAATATTTACACAAACATTCAATTATTCATCTGTTTCTCACTTCCAAAATGTTTACCTGGAAAAACACCTCATAAATAAAACTACATTTCTGCATTCACATGCTTTTTATGCGTGCTTGAAACTTAAGCTATCAATATTATCTTTCTTTGTTATGAAATGAAAATTATTGAAATACCTACTCTTAAACATATTATTATTATTATTATTATTATTATTATTATTATTATTATTGCTGCAGTTTTTAATTATAAGGTATAATTGAATGATTAAATCATGCAAACTAGGCTCTGTAAACCAACTCCAATTTTTTCAATTTTTCAATTTTTTTTTTCCATTTCCATTTTTCAATCCTTTTTGCCTTGCTGACTTGATGCATTGGCCAATATTCAACTGAACAGAGAGATCTTGAACCTAGCTAACTTTGAAATCAACTTTGAAATTTTAACTCCCACTTAATTTAAAAAACTTTGTTTGAAAAGTTTTAAACATAAAAACAAATCCACTTCATGAATAATACACAAATGCAGTAATTCAAGCTTTTTCAACTGCACGACAATGTCATCATTGCAACTGTTGTGAATTTCATCATTTCATCAGTCTCAATCACAACGGCAGTGGCTATCGATAATTGCAAACGCAAATATGAATGAAGTAGGTAGAATTTGGCGGAGGTGTGGTGTTTGCGGCTGTTTCCGCATCTTCAGAAAACAGACGGCGGCGTTTGGATTTTCAAAAGAAAGAAAAAACAAAGAAAACTGATTGGAAAATAGATAACCTCTAATTGATGCAATGGAAATGTTTGAAGAAACCGCTGTCAGTGAAAGGAAAAGCATTCTGTCGCCTTTGCCGTCATTTTTCATCTTCGTACGAGCTGCATGTGAGTAGCGTGAGTTGCTTGAAGGAGTCACATGTCATTAAGCAAGCAATGAAACGTCTTAAATTTCAACAAGTCGTCCAAAAGTCCAAGCCACAAAGAGCACGCGAAAAGTTCAACGCATGACGACAAAACTGTGCTATATCATATGATAAGCAGAGATTGACTACTACTTCACATACAGAAAACTATCCAAAAATAGATAAATAACTATATAGATCTCTAAATACATATATATAGACATGCAAGCTGTTTTCCAAAAATAGACACTTCAAATACCAAAATATTCTTCTTTTCCCACGCAGTAATGTCAAAGCAATGGAACAGTTTCACTGAACTGGGATTCGTGATGCTAGCGAAAAACAATAAATGCACATCTTTCACGCACTCGGCGACCAACACAGCACACTTGGGGCCGACTGTGATTCACATGTGATCATAAATTCTCCACTAGAGCAACCTCAATTTGGTATCCACGTGCCGTTTTAGCCTTCCCTGGGCATCTGTCTCCTTCTGAACGCCAATCGAAGCCGACATTTCAATTAGCCTGTCAACTGGACGACTGTGGGCCGTCGAAAGGCTTTCGCTTGCTTTTGGACAACATCAATCACGATCATGTACACTGGACGTCGATTTTTTAGACTTGTTCAATGGCTGCCAAAAATTGCACTTTCGCTATAAAATTCAACCGCTATGAAATACAGCAGCACAACACTTGTTCTCCACTCTGCATGCCCATGTAGATGTTCAATAACTGTTCTCCAATGAGAGGTTCATTTCTGATTTGTTGCACACATTTGCGATCTGTATGTGCAAACTACCACTACGAAGTTCACGCAGATGGAGTTAATGATAAGGTAAACAGAAACAGATATACAGATATATATATATATATATATATATATGTATATATGTATATATATCTTTCTGATCTATTGAAAACAATTGATCATGATATTTTATGATGCTCTCTTATGAAACAAACATTCAACAACAAACAACCATAAATACAAAATGCATAGGTTAAATATTATTTAAAATGGCCGAGAGGCAAATGAAGAAATAGGATAGAAGTTGTTCGTATAGAGAAAGTAAACTTCGCTCATTAATAATGCTTTGAAAAAAGGTTAGTTTCTGCTTTTCCTTTGTTAATTGTAAATTTTCTCCATAGCTACTCACACTCACCGACAATCTGCAAGCAGAAAAGAAGAGACCAAGAAATGGACAATAGGAGAAAGAGAATGGAAGAAAACAATTTTTGTGCTTATGAAAATTCATCATATACAAGCTTGATAAATCGAAAGCCAAGAAGCTCAACAACAACAACAACAACAACAACGCCTACGCTTTCAACTTTCCGCTTATAAAGCGAAAACAATACAACTGCAAACGCGATTTTGCATTGGCATTGGTGCCAGTATGGGCGTGGGTCTTTTTGAAAAGCAGCAAAGACGAAATAGTTCAAGCAGCAGCTAGTCATTTTTCAAGGGTAATTGAACTCTATCAGATGGTACTGCAGTACTTTGTGTTAAACGTTGGAAATGATTTCAGCCTAGCTGACCACTATACCACGTCATAAAATTCGATCAACCAGCAGCTAAACGTTCCTTCTCCGTTAGTAAATGACCAAAAATTAAGTTAAACCGACTCTTGCAAAGCTGATGTTTAGCACAATTATGAGTATCCTGTTTGTGGTACAAATGCCTCAGTTTTCGAACCAATCTGCCTGCCTGACGTGGAATTGAGCAACATGTACCACCACTACCAACACCACCACTAACTACTATTACTACTACTAACTCTTCCTACTACTGCTACTACTGCTGCTATTATTACTAGAGCACTACTTCTACTACTATTGTTATCATTATTATTCTCATTACAACAACTACGTGAACACTGCTCGTTCAACAACTGTTCAACATCGACCAATGACCAATCGATCCGCCAACGTCTGGGTGTGTCATTGCCAGCCTATCGCTATTCATCTACTTCGCAGATTGGTTCCGCATTCGACAACTTCACCGAAATCAGTTACAATTCTAATTTTCTATCCAGAGAAATATTCCTGAAATTGAATGAAGACTTACTTGGAAAAAATATCTTCCCTTTTCTCACGTAAGTTATTGCCTATGATTTGATCCGTGTCTGACGTTGTCAAATTAGATTTCCCAAGTATATAGCGTATTTTACGAATCTGAAGAATTCATTTACCTCTGCTATTACATTTAACGTTCCTATTTCACTACTAAAGAGTTCTTCGTTGAAGTTAGACGTGCTTTTATGATAGTCACCTGTTTATAGAGCAGGTAAATTCTTTTGCTCTTAACATTCAAACTCTAATCTACAAAATATGCTCAAGTCCTGCTGGTTGGTTTTTATACATAGTTTTTCGTTCATTTAAAAGTGAGGCTTTTTGAAATCAGGCAAAAGAACTGTAAAAAGGACTCTACTCTTGTTGATTGACTGTCTGTGTCACAGAATGGGCAAAGTAACAGTGACTGAGCATTAGTAACATTTTTTATATAATATGCAAATACAAAGTTGTAAATGAACTTTCAATCATGAATGTTCAAGAATTTTCAACTTATCTCTCATCACTATCTTAATCAAGCAGTTAGTTAGATGATTTAGTTAGATATTCGGCAGAAATATTGTATTCTAATCTATTCAATTCAATTCAATTCAATTCTATTCTATTGTGTTATATTACGACAGAGAAATCGTATAGAATTTGGATCATTCTAAAAAAATGAGCGCCTCAAATGAACAACAACGTCTGTTTGTACAAGCCGTAAGCAATTTAAGTAATAAGTAATAAATTTGATTGAATTTCAAAGGAACCAAACTGTCGGACAACTGATCCTCAAAATCTGGAAATTTTGCTTTTTGAACAATCATGAACTTCTCTTTCTTCCTCAAATATTTCATCTATGGAACAAATGCTTTCAACCGGCGGTCAGATGGTTATTTTTATTCCAAATTGCAAGTGTTATTCTGACAATTTTGTCGTGAGAAGATCAGCTGCAAATTTCTTAGCTTTCTTGATTTCCTTTGAGAATGTACCAGTGCTCACACAGTGCATTGCATCTCCCTAGCTACTAGCAAGACTCGCCATGCGCTTCCTGTTGGTAAACGCACTCGTGACCAACAGCTTCAGTTCATCATCATAAAAAGAGTAGAAAAAACCATTTCTTACATTTCCTTTACACCTCTGGTAAAAAACTGTGTCCTTAATATTGCGTCATCATTGTATGCTATTTTTTTGAAATCATTACGCATCTCATGAAATTTTGACGTTGTTATTTACCATGTCAATTCTTTGGGGAAAAAAAGAAGAATTTTTTTTCAATCCAAGTACCAGGCGGTGTGGTTATGCTTTGCTGCTTGTTGTTGTTGACGTGAACATGAAAATTTCACAGGAAAAATTAAATGAAAAAGTTCCAACAAGCACAGGTTGACATGCAATTCCAGATCAGCCAGACAGTAGAGACGATTATCAGTAAATAATTAATTTTGTAGCAATTTTCAAAAGAAGACTTTGACATGAAAATCCGCTTTTACACCAAGAAAAAAAAAGACAAAGTTGAACAAAGCTTGAAAATACTCCAACAACAAAGCGGATAAATTACGTTCCACTGACGCAGACAGACAAATGTCAAGAGTCGAACATGACGATTACAGGCAACTATTGGCAAACAGTGGACCAATTGAGACTAATTTTTTCGCCTCTCACCTCAAATCTTGCAGCACAATTCCATTTAATACTTCACTGACAAAGGATACATAATGATTAGATCAATCTGACCAACAACTTCAAAATCAGCACAAAGAGTAGCAGTGTAATTGAGTGTCAGATGACCGCGCGACGCGTTCACAATGCCTTGCGCAATTTTCACTTCCTATGATCATGATAATAATAATAATAATATTATTATTATTATTATTAAATAATACCTCATACGCAGCATGTACAACAACTGATTTGAATAATGCAAATTTTACAATAAGCTAAATTTTTCCAAAACTATACATGCCCGCAGGTATGCGTACATGGTATATTATACATTTCAGTTTCCAACTGTTGATTGCATCTGTTCAAGATGAAATAATGTTTGCGTAAAGAAATAATATATTATTATTATTAGTAGTAATTGTGAGAAAAGTCAAAAAAGATAAAAAGCAACCATAGCGAGTGAAATTTTTTGCTCGTCGAACCTGAAAATCGATCAATTCTGTTTCCTAAGATTGCATTATTTTATTTTGCATTTCCATCTTCTTCTATCACAAAATGTAAAATAGATAAATAAATCTCTGCTTTTTTATCTCCTTTCCCAGTTTTCACCAGTTTTTTTTACTCATCCAAGACACAGAACCATCCATTTTAAAGCAGATTATGGCACCCTGCTGACTGAAGCTAATTTAGGCGATTGAGATAGACTATTATAATAACTACTACTCATGGGAGAACTGTTTGTTTGGTTTCTTGCTTTGTTTTGTTTTGCTCACAGAAAAAGGATTATCACGTTAACTAATTAAATACGGCATTTCAACCTCGCATCCGTCATCAAAGCATCTCTGTCAATATCTGAAAATACCTGAACAGTCAAATGCACAATACTTTTCCAACAGATTGCTTGTGAAGAAAACCTCGCCTAAAGAAGTTCCGAGCAGCACCGTTCCATATTAACATGATTTTACGGAATGTTAGCTGTTGATAAAGAATTTAATTTTTGAAAATAATAGTCTGAAATGAAGAATGGATTGAAATAAATTGCTTGCCTGCCCACTTGAACACTAGAAAACTGGAAAACCAACCAAAGCTAGCAATCGTTACAGCTAGTAGCGCGGTTTTGACAAGACTTCGTCTTTTGTTCAATAATATTGAAATAGGAAATGACGCACTTACTGCTTGCTTATGGAATCGCTTTGGGAACATTTTCTCTGTTGAAAACTCTGCGGTCCTCTCCAACGATGAAAATGCGTTCGTTTTTTTCCCTTTTGAAATTCGCAGGATTCCTATAAAAAAAAAAATTTAAATATGCGCGTATTAAATTTTGAACAATAATCAAATGTAATCAGAAGCAAACATGTTTGTACTTTAATTTTCGGCAATATTTCCACATATATTGCAATTACACGTTGTTAAATAGTTTATCACTAGTTTTTTTTCTCCACAACAAAAAATTGATTTCTCTAAATCGAATCTACTTCAAATCTTCTGAATTCTCTTACAGCAAATAAAAAAAATACTCATTTTCTCTAATAATATCTATCATACATCAACATACTTGTTGTATGATTATACATTTAATTTAAAAGCATTCAAATAAATGCACATACACTGTGCGCATATTAATATGCAATTGTTCGTTGTGCATTTTTGGTGCATATATATAGGTGTGCGTATTAGCTTTCTTATTCGAAGAGAACTGATTGAACATGTTAAAAGACGACGCAAAGCTGCAATAGAAAAAAACAAAAAAACTTATGACATCCAACCAATCTAATAGGATATAAGAATAAAGATATAAGTTGTTGTCAGTTTACAAGAAAAAACTCTTAAACTTCTCGAATAAATTCGAACTTGTTGTAGCCAACTCTTTGTGTCAAATACAATATACATTGCACACTCACTTTCGCTCTCACTTTCATTTTACACATAAATACCTCATAGACTAAGACATGAAATAGAATAAAATAAAAATTTCCCTTATATTATGCTAATATTACTTGGAAAATACAAAAGTTACATAAATAAGTAGTTTGAATTTTCATCTTGTTCTCTTTTTTGATTTTCAGTTGCTATTAAAGCATTGTCAAATGACGACGACGTGTGGTCAAATTTAGCTGCAGAAAAAGAAAACGACAAAGGAGTTTCAGGAAACCAAGTGCCACTGAAATCAATATCGCGCACGTCTACAATATGAATTATTTGCCGACTGTTTTGAAACATCCTTTTGATTGGCATCAGCATGCTTTTCCAACAGCTCCACTACCACTGCACTTTGTTTGCACTTCCACGAAACATGAACAAAAGACGACGATTTGTGCTTCTCCAGGATGTACTTTAAAAACATGATCAACAAAAATTTGTTCATAAATAAATAAATAAATAAATAAATAAAAATAAATAAAGAAATATATATATATATATGTATGTATGTATGCATGCATGCATGGACATGCACGCATGCACATATATGCGCATCGTTAATTTATTCATTTTGCACATTCTTCTATCCTATCCATGTGCATGTCCGATACGCGATGTTCTTTTCTACTTCATTTTTTTCATTCTAAATGCTATAGTTATTCTTTTTTGTAGGCTTTATTGTACTGATGCACTCAGTGAGGTAAACTGTTAGCAGTTAGGCAGGCCAAACGATGGATCATCTGTTGGAAAGTGGAAACAACACTGCCAGTAATAATTTCACCACCACCACTGGCTTGCACCAGTTGAGCACAATTGAGCTGGTCATATGGTTCATACTGTACGCAGTGATTGCCTTCCTCACAGTGGCTGGCAACGCTCTCGTCATATATGTGTTCTTCACGTCCAACCGGTTGCAAGTGGTGACCAATTTCTTCATTGTCAATCTGGCGGTTGCTGATTTGATGACCGGCTTGTTGGCGATTCCGTTCAAATTTCAGGCAGCTTTATTGCAGAGGTGGTTCTTACCGTCGGCCATGTGCAGTGTTGTTCCGTTCATTGAAACTGTCTCGTTGTCAGTATCGGTGTTCACGCTCAGTTTGTCTTCAGTCGACCGGTTCCGGGCGGTGGTCACCAGCGGTCACGGTACCATGCAAAAGACGACAGCCAAAATTTGGCTGTTACTGATTTGGATAATCAGCGTCGCCATCAGTATACCTTACGGGGTTGACCATCGAGTGTTTAAGTTCGAAGACCCCACCTCTGGGACAAACCACTCAGGGTCCATGTGCCTTCCTCTGCACAGCGAGGAGACCTGGTGGAAAGCTTACAACGTGTATTTGACAATCATCCAGTACTTTGTCCCGTTGGTGATCATCAACGTTGTCTATTGTATCATTGCCTACAATGTATGGGTAACGCCGCCCATACTGAACCATTCAGATCGAAAGTTTGAAAGAAGCAAACGTACGGTAAGTATGCACAGAAAAATTTGTTTCTTCATTTATCAAAGCAAAGTTTAAAAAGCACTAGTGATGGATACTGAAGTTAATGCACATAAAATGCAGTAACAAAACAAAAAATCTGCAAATGCCAGTCAGTATTTGTTACTAAAATTAACGTTCTTCTTTTTTGAGGAAAAAGTTAAATTTTCCAAATTTTACATGATCGCATATTTCAACTGTTTAGCAACATCACACTACTGCATCATTGATGAACAATTAATTAATCAACAAGTGCAGGATTAGAATCTGAGTGCAGAGTTGGTGAAAAAGAAGGCAAATATGGTCATAAAAGTTTGCAAATATCTGCAAAATGTATTCGTATATATAAATCTAAACGTTCGCCTATTTAATTTGATGCAACTCTGCGGGTATGCGCATAATTAATTAATTAATTAACTTTACACTTGTCATTTAACGCGACACATCAAAAACACATACGCCATTTCATAAGATAGACCAATAAACAAAAGTGCAGTTGAAACGTGGGTTTTGAAAGACGGTCAAAGTAACCATTCGACGACGTGTGCAAATTGATTTTCACATGCTGTAAAGAAAGACAAAATTTACTTGTTGTATATTTTGCAGCATTGGTGTAATTTTTTACCTTGACAATATGAGGCAGAGTAGAGAATTTGCTAATTTACAATTATTTCAAAAAAAAAAAACAACCTGCTTCAACGGCAAAGCTGATGCATGTCAGTTGAATGCGAATGCCATTAGCAGTGAAAAGCTGACCAACCAACTATTCATAGAGTCATATAAATTTGATCCAATTGTTGAAATTTGTATTTTTTAATTTTCTATAATTAACCACTGAATCAGGCAAATGCATGTCAATTTTTGATCTTGTGCAACAACGTAATTTTCGAGTCAGTTCATTGGCAATGAATAATAAATATAGCATTGTTTGCATTTCAGTTGATAAGATAAGATAAGATAAGATAAGAATGCGTAACAGAATTTTCAGCTCAATGCGTGAAACACCACCAACTAACGGAACGGCGGTAAAAATATCATCCGCTGCATGCCAAGATAAACTGCAGTTCACACAAATTTCATATAAAGCAGTGCAGTTCAGAAATAAATGTAAACAATGAAATGTGAAATGCTAGAGAAAAATAAGACTAATAATAGGAAAATAAGACTAATAAGGCTAATAAAATAAGAGAAATGCTTTGTACAAAATTCACATCAATAAATACAAAGTGTCGTCTATTGTTAAAAACAGTTTGTGAAATTATATTTAAAAAGAAAAAAATTCCTTGTGCAAAAAATTTATCAAAAGATTTTCTGCGAAAAGGAAAGAAAAAGCATAAAGAGATGTTGTTGCTGCTGCTGTCACATATCAGCAGATATTTTTTTTGGAAACAATAAGCTTACCTATCAATATACAACAACAACAACAACAACAACATATAGAAATAGGGAAAGTCTTTTTGAGCGAAATTAGAAAGTTAATTTCCCATATCATAGTCATTCAGAAGACAAGCCAGTGAATACAAATATCACTGCTAGCTTTTATTGAAGTAACGAAGGCCGAACGTTGTTGCTGTGATGCACTTTTCCAGTAAATAATAAAGTTGGTTAATTTGTCACCTCAGATTATTAATTTTTCTTCTTCTCAAAATTAACAAATTAAATTTCTTAGACTGCTGTAATATAATATATATATAATTATCAGTCATTACTTTTCAATCAATAATCCAATCATCAATTCATAGCAGATAGATTAAAATAGTGTATTCGTTGTTGCAATAAAATGTGACAAGTGGCGGAATATACCCTACATCTCTCTCTCTCTCTCTCTCTACATATACCTGTAGAGAAAACAGTTTATAATAATAATTTTGAAAAGAAAAATTAACCATTGCATAATTTCAAAAAGTGTATTCGCAACCGATGTATTGTGGCAATTCAGGTAATCAAAATGCTCGTGATGATCGTTGTCGCATTCACCTTCTGCTGGTTGCCTTATGAAACGTATTTGGTTCTCAACGAAGTTTGGCCACAAGTTAACGAGTGAGTGAGAAAAAGAGATAAACCAAAAAAAAAAGAAGAGAATATTAAATTATCAGAAAAAATTTTTTCATTCTAATCGTTGAAATTTAACCCTGTTTCTTTATGCTAGATACTATTACATCAACGTGATCTTCTTCTCTGCTCACTGGTTGGCGATGAGCAACTCGTGTCTCAATCCGATCATTTACGGCGTCTACAACGTGCGTTTGTTGTGCCCAGAACAGAATAATAATATATTTGAAAATTTCACAAATTTCATATAATTGGATTGTTGTTGTTGTGTTTAGAAAAAATTTCAACGCGAATACCTGAGAGCATTTTACAAGTGCTTCTGCCGGGATAGACTGTTGAAAAGGGAATGGAAACACGAAAGCGAACTAGACCTGCGACGTTCTAGCTGGGGCCGAGCTAGCCGTTGTCACTTTTACATATTCAACGAACTTGGTAAAGCAGTCGAATGAGACATACAAAATATAACAAGCTCAACACTTTTCAAGCCTAAGCGACGGCATCATTTCATTATTTTTCCTTTCTCAATCCTTTATCTATCAAGCTTATTCATGATTTATTTTGCTTTTCTCAGCAACAACAAGCTTCTGCCTAAAACTGCTTCTCTCTCTCTCTCACTCTCTTTGTACGCATCATTGTTTTTATAATGAATATTTAAAAGAAGAAAAATAAAAATCTAATTGAACAGAGAAAAAAATGAAGACAAACTATATACATACATACATACATACATACATACATACATACATACATACATAAATACACACACACACACACACACACACACATACATATATATATGATCACTAACCAATACAACTCAACACAATGTGAAAAATTATAAAGATAAAGCAAAAAAAATTTCCTTCCCTTTGAAATTGTTATATTCACCACAACATCACCTAATTACTACTCTCATTGATAAATGAAATGAAAATTTTCTATTATTTCACTTACTTTGCATAAGAAAAGTCGTCTGTTCAAATCGCTATCTACACGTACACACATAAACACACACACACACACACACACACACACGTAAGCTGCCTGCATATAAAACTGAAAACAAAAGCAGATAAAAACAAAACTGTAATAATAAAATTAATTAAGCTTTTTACATTCTGATAACAATGTATTCACATCTGTTGATTCAATCAATCAATCAATCATAGTTAAAAAGCCAACAAAACAGTTTTGTTTCAATTTAAATTTTCTTTTAATAAGCAAATGAATACATAAACTAATTAATTAATAAGAATATATATTGCACATAATGCATAATGTCGCAATTTTTCAGCATTAAAAAATAAATGTAAAAATGACATCATGATTGACAACACTTGGCAAACAACAGTCGACGGGCAGACAATTTGCGCAGCAGTTGTTGTGAGCAAAATTTGTATGCATTCATCAGATGCATCATTTTTAAGATGGAAAAATATTGCACAACAAAAAGTCAAGCAATAACAGTATAACAATAAAGACGCATATTTTGGTTGCTCAAGTGAAACAACTGATGAGAGCAATTATTTTGCTAGTATCATTATTATTTATATTCCTGAAAAATGAATAAAAAATAAAAACCGCAGTCACGTGTCAATGCACAACAAGAAGCAAAGCTACTGCGCTGTAATTGGTTATTATTTGGTCAACATGAAGCAGTGTTTGAATGACATGTATATAATATTCCCAAGTTGACAGTAAAAGCAGAAGAAAATTTCAAAAGCTCAGTGAACCCGTAAAAAATATCAATCAGTTCCTATACAAAAACAGCTACACAGTGAATGAAAAACCATCTTCAACAATCAAACGTCATCGTTGTGCAATCTAAAATATAAAGTGAAATATATGCAATTCAACAAGAAATATGCATATTCATCTTTTACCATCTAACGAGTGTTTTCAAATGCTGATGATACACACACAGACAATTCAGATGAAACGCGAATAAGAGCAGCAGAAAACATACGCTGCTGCTGATAACCGCAAGCGACATATATCGCGCCATATGATCGTCAAGATTGGTTGGTCATTGCTGAAGATAAAATATAAAAATGAATAAAGAAACGTGTGAAAAAAATTGTACAAATCACGTACAAGCAAGATATCCCAGATGAGTGAGTAATCATCAGCATACAGATAGATGTTCGAAAAGTGGAGGCGACTGCTGATAACTGCAATTTCATAGTTCTGTCCAGTCAGTCAGTCAGTCAGTCAGCCATTCGTTGCCACTTTTCCACACGTCACTGTTGCTGAATGAATAATCGTGGACACTCATCTGCAGCATATACTGTGGCTGTGGGTGTGGCTGGGCATTGATGATTAAATCACTAAAAAGAAATGCGATCAAAAAACATTAAAAAAACACTCCCTCTTAGCTGACAAATTCTGTATGCTTGCATTCACAGAAGATCAATGATTTATGTGACGAAGAGAAAAAAGTTTTCCACTTCTCACCTCTTCATCACAGAATCACAGATGGTATAGTTGTTGATCGGTTGGTTATTGTCACTTTTCAGTTGATCATCTTCTCTGAAGTTGCGAGTAAATTATGAAAAATTACAAAGATGGTAATTTCAAAAAAAAAAAAAAAAGAAATTTACATTGCTTTTTCCGACAAACTAGACGCATCGACGACGCTGACAACATCTTTGATAAGACGATTATCTGCAGATAAAACAAAAGCATAAAGCAATAATTAAATAAATATATATGACAATAAAATAAATAAATGTCATATACTGAAGAGTTTAGGAATTAAATTTTCCAAACGATGCTTCTTCTTTTCTCTCCAACCATCTTCACTTGCATCATTATTATGATCATCAAAATGTGCTAATAACAACAATTGCTGCTGCTGCTGCTGCTGCTGCTGCGGTGCTGGTTGTTGAAATGACGACGAGCTTGAGCATGCAGCGGCATTGTCAACCAGCAGCAGCAAGTCGTCGAATAATGGCACCTGAGCCATCATGACTTGCTTCTTCTTGTTGCTTTTGCACTGTTCCAAGTGTATGCGCAGACCAACTCGTTGGGCGTAGCGACGTAAACAGCCCGAACACTGGTAGGGCTTTTCGCCTGTATGCACCCGCTCGTGCACCAGACGGTTGCCTTGACTGGTGAACGCTTTGTCGCAGTACTGGCATTGGTAGGGTCGCTCGCCGGTGTGCAAGCGCACATGCACGTACAAGCTGCTCGAGTAGGCGAATCGCTTGTCGCAGTACGGGCACACGTGACGGGCTGCCGGGGGTGTGGTCGCGTTGCCAGAGCCGTCGTTGACGCCCCCTTCCCCTGGTGCGGACTTGTGAACCGCCGCCTCGTGAGAAACGAGCTGCGGCCGTTGGGCAAACCGGCGTTCGCACAAACGACACTGGTACGGACGTTCGCCTGTATGCGTGCGCTCGTGGCAGATCAAATTGCCCCTGCTGGTGAACGCCTTGTCGCAGTGCTTGCATTGGTAGGGTCGCTCGCCGGTGTGAGTGCGCATGTGCACTTGCAAGCTGCCCAAGTAGCCGTACACCCGACCGCACAGTGGACAAGGATGCTCTTTGCTCTGGCGTTCGTGCACTTGCTTGACGTGCAGCTTGACGTAGTTTTTCAACGTGAACCGCTTGGGACACTGCGGACACTGGTACTGTCGCTCGCCGTGGGTCTTCTTGTGCGTGTAAAGTGCACTGGGCGAGGAGAGCATCTTCGAACATACCGGACACTGGTAACAACGCAAGCCGAGGTGGCTCTTCTCGTGCACCGACTTGGTACCGTACTGAGAGAAGCAACGGTCGCAGTGGCGACACTTGTACGGCTTTTCGCCGGTATGCGTGCGCTCGTGCACGTGGCAAGTGGCTTTCTGGGCAAATTGCTTGGAACAGAACCGACACTTGAACGGTCGTTCGCCGGTGTGGGAGCGCATGTGCGCCGACAAGCTGCTCATGTACGTGAACGCCTTGCCGCAGAAGCAGACGTGGTCTTGGCTTTTGCTTGCCGACACTGCCGCCTGTGGCCCAGCTCCACTGGATGCAGCACCAGCATCACTCGTCGTCGTGACCAATGCATTCAGCATTACATGTTGTTGTTGTTGTTGTTGTTGCTGCTGCTGCTGCTGCTGTTGCTTTTGCTGCTGCTGTTGCTCTTGCTGCTGCTTCTCGTGGACATTGTTGTGCTGACGTAGACTTGTGGCGTGAGCAAATGTCTTCGGACAAAGCTTACAATGGTAGGGTCGTTCGCCGGTATGCGTGCGCCTGTGCGAGTGCAAAGCCGACGGCTGAATGAAACGCTTGTCGCACAAGTCACACTTGTAACGCCTTTCTCCGGTGTGAGAACGTTCGTGCATGATCAGCGACGTTTGCTGGGAAAAACGCTTGTCACAGTACTTGCAGGCGAACGGCTTTTCACCAGTATGCACTCGTTCGTGTGCCACCATTGGATATTTGAACGCAAACTGTTTGCCACAGAAGCGACATTGCCAACCTTTGTCAATCTGTTTACAAAAGCCAGATGAAGAAGAAGAAGAAGAAGAAGAAGAAGAAGAGGTGGAAGATGAAGAAGAAGAAGAAGAAAATAATGCTGAATCATTATTATTTGTTGTCGGCGAGACGACCACCATACTGTTGGGAAAAATTCCAACATCCAACAAAGTAGCATTGGAAACGGATCCTTCTTCTTGGCCTATTTCTGCTTTTCCTTCTTTCGTCTCCATGAACAGATGACGCTTCTTATGAGCATACAAAGACGTACGATGAGCAAACTGCTTGTCACACTTGTCACAAGAGTACAACTTCAACGCAGAATGGGAAATTTTATGCGTCCGCAAACTGCTCTGCGTGGCAAACTTTTTATCACACTCGTCACACTGATGCGGTTTGATGCCCGTATGCTGACGTTCGTGACTTTTCAAATTGCCCTGCAATTATTATTATTATTATTATTATTATTATTATTATTACATACAAATTGAACAAGCAACATCATCAAAAATAATATGAAAACAAACGCAAAGAAACACGCACAAAATAACTATTATAAATCTCTGAACAAGTTGCTGTGCTTTATGATATAAGCTTGTTATATAACAATATTTAATTATATACTTATAGTTGATGCATAGAAGGAACGATAAGAAGAAAAATAATCAATAAGAAAGCATAGCAAGTAACTTTCATCACTGGCAACAACAACTACCATACAGAGAGCCAATGTTAAGTCAAGTCAAAAATGAAATAAAATAATAGTTCGATGATAAATCAATTCCAGAATTTTATTTTAACTAATGAAAGCCTAAAATTAATTGAAAACCAAATTGAAAATCAATAGCATAAATATACAACACAATCATGTACTTGCCATTTCCGAAGACTCTAATATCAGATTGACTTCTATGCTTAATACTTGTTCTATGTTGCAAAGCAATTCTATTTTCAAAGAATCAACTCAGCAACTCTGAAAAGACTGAAATAAACACACACACACACACACACACAGAGAGAGAGAGAGAGAGAGAGAGAGAGAGACACAGACACACACACATAAACACGCACACGCACGCACACACCACACACATACACACACACCACGCACACATGCGCACACAAACACACACACACACACAAACACACAAACGAAATAATCAGCATGAAAGAGAGCAAAATGACGCTTCATGAAATATCAATATATTCATAAATAATTATCACTCAAATAACATTTGCCCATTGTTGTTGATTTTGATCAATTTTCGAGAATACACCGTCCTTAGATGTGAATCAAGCAAAAACCAACCTCTATGATGCTGTTTTGCTGCTAAACTGCTTCTTATCAGATAATCAATTGACAATACAAAGGACAGACAACACTAGCACACGCACATACAAACCACACGATGCACGTTGCAGTATTAAAATGCATGATCATTCAAGCATCATTAAAATACACAAAAAGACATTTCCACATTATCATGCGCATGAATAGCATATCAACAACATTTTGAAAGAATTGAACAGGAGAAATTAACACAACAAAATAATCGTCGGAAAAATAACAACTTATTGTTTGTTGCTTTTATAAATGATTCATAAGCTCATAATAATTAAAAAAAAGGCAATAATATCTAACGCTATTCACGTTGATGTTTACACACACACACACACACACACACACATATATATATATATAGACTTATTTATTTATATTTATGCTATATGTAACCAATCATTAAGCATATTAATAATTAAGACAAGTTGATAAAAACAATTATTAACAATTATGGTATTGGAAAAAACATTTTGTTCGTTAATTACTACCTTGTGCTGTATATTTCACGCCTACATGCAGGCATGTATTGATTTGTGTGCGCGTGTGCGTGTGTAAAATGAGCAAAGCGCTTTTAGCATACAAATGCATATATAGAGTGAAGAACAGAGAAAAATACAGCTAACCTAGATCAACGAACAACTGAAAAAAAATATGATAAAAAGTAAAAGAAATCAACTGAACATCACTGTTTATAGCTATCGTATATTCTGTCCACAACAGCGTTGACAGTTTCCAACTATGTCCATTGTTCGACAGAACTGAACGTCGTCCAGTTTGCATGCTAGCCAATGAACGAACAAACCAAAGGCCATTCAATTTATTTGTGCAGCGTTCTTTACAAAGTCGACCAGCAGAAAAGCAAACACTGAGACACATCCACAATCAACAAACTAACTACACCAACGCTTCACACACACACACACACACACACACACGCACACACACATATACAGGATGAACGATAAGAAAAACTGTAAAAATCTATTACTATCATTACAACTAGTACTAAAATAAAAATGGCAATTAATTAAATTCACACTGCCAACTAACATTTGCATTTTTATGTGGTCAAATATTTGCTGCTGCAAAGCAAAGTATACAGCAATTACAATAAAAACCCAATGCAGCAAGCAGGCCTTTCAGGCATGCAAGTAGTTGATCGAAGATCAACATGAGAAAAGTAAATCTTGCTTGCAAACAGCACGCAACTCGTCCACTTAGATTTTTCACGAATAAACAACAACACCCCATCCAATTCGTGAAAACTTCTCCCTCCCCCCTCCCCCCCAAAAAAAAATTTGAATATTGTAAAAAACAAAAAAAAATTTAATAACTCACTGGAGAGGCGAATGTTTTTTCACAATAATGACAAGAGTACGGTTTGACGCCGGTGTGACGTCTTTCGTGAATGGCCAGACCGCTGCGCTGGGCAAAGCATTTGTCACAGAAAGCACACCGGAACGGCTTTTCACCGGTATGCTTGCGTTCGTGGGATCGCAGCAGTGACATGAACGCGTACGACTTGCCGCAGTAGGAGCAGACGTGCTTGGGATTCGGGCCATTCTCCACTGTAGACTTTTCCATCAAGTTGCCAACTACTCTGAGGTCCAAATTTCCAAAGCAAAAATTAGCCACAAAATTTTCAACCAACTTCAATTAAAACAAGCCAACTTTCACGCCCTAGCAACAACAAACATCACTGGACATTAGATATATACATATATACAAATTGACAAAACAAAACAACTATTATAAAAGGATCGTACAATCTGACGCTCAAGTACTAATTTATAATTTTTCAAAAATGCAAATTCAAAACAACTAACTTCAACAAGCAATTGGAACTTTTAATCTCTATAAATTTTGCAATTTTTGCAAAACACACCTCATTCAACGTAAAAACTGTTTCGCAGTCCAATCTATTCAAACAATCTTTCGTAGAATATAAAATAAAAGACTACTCACTTCACACGAATGTATTATGCTCTTTCTGTCTTAATACTCGTGTTTTGTAATGCTTTTTTTAAAGATAATATTAAAAATTTTACAAACAACTGAAAAAAGCTTTCAAAAGCATGCAATTTAATTCAATTACACAAATGTCCATGTTAAAATTATTCAATTATGTACTACAAAATTACACTGAGTGATTAGCAGAAGAAAAGCCGAAAGAAAACAATCAAAAAGGAATTACAATTTTCAATTCCACACAAAGGTCACAAATTTTCATCATTTTCCCATCCATGCATGAGAAAAATATTGGTTTATGCAAAATATATGACTACATTGTACTAGTAGTGCATACCTGATTGAAAGCAAGCAATGCGAACACGACCTACAGCAACAATAATAGCAATAATGCTTTCATCGAAGACAACACTTCACTTTGCTTTATTCATTTGTACAATAGTGTCATAAAAGAAAGAGCAATAAAAGTGATAACAAACAGCAGAAAATAAATTAACCATCAACAACTGTAATAAAACTTTAGTCCGCATTACATTATGAGCATTATTTAAATTTAAAAAGCAAAATACAAAAAAAAACGTGCTCATAAACATCAATTAAATAATGAATCAACTGCCTCATTATTAACAAAAAAAAACATATCTATATAATTATTATCATTTATTGTCTAGAAAGGTGAAAAAAATTCAAAATAAACATAAAAAGAAAAACATTATACACTATTTAATAGAGTAGATGAATGTGTATAATAGACCTACTTTTAAGGTTGCTTTTATTTCTTGAGAAGACAAATTCTTATTACCGTTAATTTACCACACTAAATAGTAAAAGTTTATTAATTAGCCTTATTATGGCGCAAAAGATGACATGAACAACCCACTTCAAACAGAGAGATATGCTGACGTAATGCACATTAATCGGCAAATACAATGCAAAACAAACTGCTCAATATCACTATACATATATATATAATAAAGTGCATAAAGCAATTTACAATGTATATTTTTAAAAATAAATTCCCTTTCAATATCTACACTTTCTAATTAATTTACCATTTAGCTTAATTAAACCTAACCAGTAATATACGCATATAACGTTCATTTTGCATTTAAACTTTTGTACTGCTTGCGCAAAATTACAGTTACACACGCATATAAATATATATATATTTATAACGATTATGTTTCTGCAACTTATAAATTTCAGATCTGTTCCTATAATTTTCCAAATCACCATTCAAATTTAAAAAGCATAATAATAATAATAATAATAATAATAATAATAATAATGTGAAAGTGCATGCAAACACAAGCAACAAGCTACTCTGCTTCATGTCATCAATGTTCTCATTCGTGTACTGACTGATGCAATAGACTGCATTTGAACTACATTTAATTGTACTGACAATTTTAAAATTGCGATTTTGTTTGTTTGAAAAACCAGATTTTCATTTTTGAAAATATATTTTTCAGAAATGCAGATAATAGAACAATTACGTAAGTATCAGTTTAAGTGAGCATCGTTTTCTTCAAATCATACTAACATATATACATATACATATATATATATATATGTATATGTTATATATTATATATCTGAGTATATACTTACTTATGCACTGCAATTCATAGAATTGAAATTTGAAAAACTAGAAAATCAGGATTATTTTTCAAATTAAAAATTTGAATCATCAAAAAATAACAAACGTAAATTACCCTTGTGATGCAGAAATTAATAATTTCAAATTCAACTATCAAGCTGAATGGCAGTGCATGTTATTATTCAATCAATTTAATTATAATTTTCACTAACAAGCGAAACAGTAGTCAATAAACCCTAAACAACGGTGACGACAACAACTTAACAACAACCAGAGCAATAGTAATAATAGCAATAACAACAACACCAGCAGCTGCAACAACAACAACAACAACAACAACAACAATAAGAATAATAATAATAATAATAATAATAATAATAATAATAAGAGAAATATTGATATGCGAAAGTTGCTGCTTTTTAAAATTTTTTCTATGTAAAAATTTTTTCTCTATCAAATCAATACAATTGATAATTTGCAACAACAACAACAACAGCAGCAGTGTTGAATTGTTAAATTAGCATTGTTGAATTCTTATTATTATTGTTTTCTTAGAACAAAAGAAAAATTTCCACATCATTCAACTAGCATGCATGCATGCATCATCATCATCATCATCATCATCATCATCATGCCGCATGTCAAACTGCACATCACATCTGTAACGCTGAGCCATTTACAAAAAGACGCGTCATAGATATTTTCATTCATTGTATAATTATTATTGTGCTATATTGTACTTTTGTATTCATTACCATGGGATGCAATTAAAATTCAACAATGAATATAGCTGCTATTTGACAAACAAACAGAAAAAGAAACAGAATACACAAAGAGAAAGAGAAAGAAAAAAACTGTGCGCAACTGGCTAGTATGTAACATTTGCTGTTAATTTAAAAAAATAGAAAAAGCAAAATCATCACCAACACGGTCATTGTACAGGTTAGCCAATAGCAGAAAAATGACGTCCTTTTTCAAATTTATTCGCAGAGTGGATCAACAAATTCCAATTAGCCAACTATGATTTATAAAATTAAAGTCACTGTGCTGTTGTTGGAAATGCAAAAGTCATTCACTGACATCTGCTATCTCATTTGTCAATATATGCAAATTTATCTCAATTACCATCAATGACCGCTAGAGGGACTCAACCGTTACAGTATGAACGGTACAGAACAAAACAACGATATCAGATCAGCAATTATCAATACTTCAGCATAACAATAATAATTATTATTACTGATAATATAAATTAATGATTTATTCAAAAGAAAAAAGAATAGATATACAAAATTTTACTTACTTGACAAGAAGAAAAAATAATTTAGCAGAATTTTTGTCTTCAACGAATCAATCACTGAGAAGAAATGAAGAATCAGTGATCACATTATCACCAAGTGAAGAAGCTGTGCTGAGTTGGAAATACGTTGCCCGGTGTTGAGAATTGTGAAACTGCTGCTGCTGCTGCTGCTGCTGCTGCTGCTGCTGCTGCTGATGATGATGATGATGTTGATGATGCTGATGATGATGCCAAATTGACAAATGTCGTCATGAATCGTATGACAAAAATAAATGCATTCAATTACTACGTTATTGTTGCTTGTGTTGGTGTTGCATGAAACATGACATTTGTGTACATAAAAGTAAGTAGGCTGACAATAACAACAACAACAACAACAACAACAACAACACTAGCAACGTCTACAAGATATTGCATGTAGAAAATTAAGACTGCAAATCAAAACTAGGTCAAACAAATCAAACCTACTATATATAACACTGCTAATCTCCAATTTATGCGCTGAAGCAGTGCGCATTTTTCCACAATCAAGCACCACTGTACATACAATAAAACATCATCAACAAATGTGGAAAATTGAACTTTCATATTTTACAAAAACATAATCATCACATCTTGCACAACAACAGAAAATTGTAAATACTACACTACTACATGCTCTTCTTTTCTACAATAAAAATTTGTATGCTTTTTTCTCCACTTCTGAAAACTGAAATTATAAAATAAATAAATGACTTATATGACTTACATTGTAAAATATAAATCAAAAATGCTTATAAAATAAATGACAACTTGTGCAATTGTTTCATACATACAAAGTGAAAAGAATATCAACTTTATGTCAAAGATGATGAATGCATGATGCACCAATTTCACAGCTATCAAAAAGCAACCACATGTCAAGCATACAGACAAATAAGAACACATGAACAACAAATAATAACAATAACAAAAGTCTACACAATAAGCATGAACTATATTTTTGCCATGAACAATATTATTTTGAGTAATATTGCAATATTTTTCTTTTTTTCCAATTTCATTTGGAAATTGGACAAACATGCATTTCTTCCACAGGATAGTTTTTTCGTTGCTTTGTTTTTGCTTGAACACAAAATTTAAATAACAACACGAAGAAAAATTGCTTATGTTGTTGTTTAATAATTTCAAATTGGTAAAAACTTCAACTGCCTCATCGTGAAATTAAAATCACTGAACCCTGAAGTGAATCTGAAGACACTGCCAGCGTTGAGCATTTGAACACATCTGCTGAAAATTCATCCCTTTCAATTAAAAAATATATGCTGGTCAGTAAATTCAATAATGTTCACATTATATTCATTAATAAATAATATGCAACTTCCTTCCGCATTGTATGCAAAAATGAACCTTTCAAATATTGATATACTGTTTCCCTGTCAAATGTCGGCGGTGTTCATTTGATAAATTATGCTTCGTACATAAAGCCAGCTCACAATGCATTTTACAAAGCCGGTTCTTATCAATACATTTCCAGTTATGATAAGCAATCAGTGAACTTGATCATGGATACAGTTCCACTGTTGTATTGTATTTTGTCAACGTGTGCGTGTTGAAAAGATTCAAAATACCAAAACACCACGGACAACTACTGTTCGCAAATACAGAATTGGCAAAAATCCAAAAGACAAAATGTACCTACTTGTCAATGTTGGAATTTTGACGCTTTTAACCAAATGGACGTGCAATGCAATTGCAAACTTTAGTAAGTGATTCTCTCTCTCTCTCTCTCTCTCTCTCTCTCTCTCTCCCTCTCTTTCTCTCAAAAATAACAATAATAATATAATAGACACTTGCCCAAAATCTCCTCCAATTGTACTGAACGCAATTAACAAATGTTGGTCAGATAATCACTGTCAAGATAACGAACAATGCTGCCCAACAGCACTGGGCAACGTATGCTTGATGAAAATGATCTCATGTAAGCAAATATTCATCAAATGTGTACATCAGTAAGAGTTTTCTTTTTTAATTACAGTATACTGTCCGGATGGATCACCGCGAACGTCAGTCTGCAACACAGACAAAGACTGCGCACCTTATGAGTCATGCTTATACAAATATTGCTGCAAAATTAATAAAACTGGATACTGTCCTACCTCGCACTTTTTTGACATCAACTTTGGAGAGCGTGAAAAGCGTTGTCGTCATGATTTCGATTGTGATGGAATTCAAAAATGTTGCCGACTAGATGATGGTTACAAATGCATCACGCCATTGTCAGAAGCTTATCGTAAGTGTTCTACTCATTCGTTATACTTCATTTCACCATTTTGCTAAAAATAAAATAATAATAATAATAATCAAATAAGAGTAAAATTAACATGCGTTGTTATCTTTTACCCGTATGCGTTTTTGGAAATCATTTTTTTAAAGAAAAACCAGGAAAATGTCCCTCACCAAACAGCCTTCCAGATAAAGATGATTTTCGCTGTTCAAAAGATTCCGATTGCGACGGATGGAAAAAATGCTGCGTCACGTTGAACGGCCTGTACTGCAAAAATCCGACTGTATTACCGTTCAAATATCGTGCAAAGAAGACGGTCATCGGACGACGTGGAACTTCCTGCCCAAACGATGAAGCACCGGTTGGCGTGTGCAACACATCGGCCGACTGTACTGTGGATTATTTTTGCTTAAATTCAGTTTGCTGCAAAGCTGAAGTGAACGTCTGTCCTCCGCTAAAAATTGCACAAGAAATGAAACCTGAAAGCGAGGGAAAATGTTCTTCTGATTCAGATTGCAAAAGCAATAATACAAAATGTTGCGCAACTGGAACTGGAAAACACTGTTTAAAAGTTGGATATCATTTTTGATTATTAATTTCATAAATCGAAACAATAAAAAAAAGAAAAGAAAAGAAAAATAGTTCAAAAATGAAAAGTTTTCCAAAATCAATGAAACAATACGACGCTGCTCAAAAGCAAACGTGTACACAGTTGAAATCACTTTCATCAAACACTTACCACCAACATGGAATGGTTTGGCCGATAATCTCTTCAACGAATATACTGATAAAATAAATGCTTTTCTCACTGTTTCAAACAATAAAAAATTACGATTCGAAATGAGCTTTCAAAACTGAGCAAGTGAGGTAGAAAAAAAAGTTGACTGAAACGCTTTATTGAACTCAATGAAAATATTCAACTCCATGATGCCAAAATAACAATCATTCTATTACACATTCCCCACCGGCTGCGGTAATTTGCTCTTTTAATTTCTCCGCTTCAGTCTGACCAATATCTTCCCTGACAACCTGCGGCAAAGTTTCAACGTACTTTTTTGCCTAGACACATCACCAAAAAAAATCAAACCTGATTATCTTTTTATAGTATTAAGCATGCGATATTTCAAATTATAAAGTTTTGAATGAACGATCATGAGTAAAATGCTAAACGAAAAATTGAAAAAAAATATTTTTACAGATATAAGTTTAAAATATAAATAATTAAAAATTGAATATCGAACGTCAGTGTTAAAAGATCTAAACAAACCTGAACCAAATTCAGTCCGGGAACGACATTCTTTATTTCTTTGATGAGTGCAATCTTTTTGCTTTCATCAAAGTTCACAAGTCGCAAAGTAAACGAAGTTTTCTGTTGAACGTCTTTTTTTTCGTCTTTCTAAAAATATCTAACAAAATTCATCACTGTTCAACAATGGTGACATAGTAAAGGAGAAACCTTCGCTTCGCCAACAGCACCAGCAGCGCTGAACATACCCATTCCTGGAAAAACTGTGGGCGTGTCGGGTAAATTTAAACGCTTCTAAATATTAATCAAATTTTAATAAACTTACACAAAATGTAAAATATTTAAATTACCCGCAAAAGCCTGTTCAAATCGGCAACGTCTAACAGAGACAAATTTGCAATTTTTTCAACCAATTCAATCACAACAGGAGAAGCATTGCAGGGTTCATTAGCAACGGCAGGCGGAGGAAAAGGTTGCTGATTTTCTTTAAAAACACTGTCCTTGCTTTCGTGAACATCAACAGCCGTTGATGACGGAGATCTTGGAGACCAACAATACTGGAGCAGCAAACTGTTCCCTCTTTACAAAAAGAAACAGTTATGTCATGCAAAAAATTAAACAATGTTTTACCTGAAATTATATTTAAGCAATGTTTTCGTGAACATTGCTGCTTAAATATCGTTCCAGAACAAACTAAAATCAATCACTAAAACTGAAGCAATTAAACAATATAACAAAAGTACAATTCAGTGAATTGAAAAGAAATAATTTAACTTTCAATTAACTTTTGACATACAATGTACTCAATGTAACCTAAGAAACATAATAATTCACAAATAAAAACGAGTACGGTAAGTTTATTCTTTCGACTTATGCATTGAATGTGAAGATTGAAGGAAACGATTTGAAATGACCAATGCCCGTCAAAACAAATTTTTAATAAAAACAAATCACATCACACAGAGACAGACAAAGCGACAGCGAAATGAAATTCAAGTAAAAAATACAGTATGGAAATTTTCAAGAAAATGTTAGTCTTAACAATCACATTTAACACCGAAAAAGATGTGCACAGTATGCGATTGCTTGTCAGACAAGCACTTTATAACAAGTTTTCCGTCTGAAAATTGTTTTCAAGTCTTTTTCCAAACAATAACAGCACATTTGCACATTTTTATACGTTTTCGAGATAAGTTTATTAATATGTACTGACATGATAAAAACTGTTGTCACTAAATTGAAATTATAACGGTTCATTGGCATAGTGATAACTTTTTCCATTTTCATCACTGCAAAAATATATTGCATGTATGTTTTTAACATGTAAATATGATACAAACAACATTACAAGATGATTGTTTTTAATTAATTTAAAAAAAAAAGCTTATAAAAGCTTCAAAATTATTAAAAGTACTGTAATACAGTAAGACAATGAGACTAAAATTCATTTAAACAAACTGCTCTACATACGTGAATGTAAATGCGTGCATTGTCTTTTTGTCCACATTTTTACCTACATCAAGTGAAACTTTTGATAAGCGTGCTTATCTTCACATGGTGAAAGCGATTTCTTCTTTTCTCTACATTTGAATTTGAAGTGACAGGCAGTTGATGCTGTGCTTGTTTTTGTCAAGATCTTTGGAAAAATTAATAATCTTTGCAACTTTTGAATTGTCTAAAATAAATTATCATGTAACGTTTTGTGTGCAGCAAAGCAACTTTCGTCAGACATTCGATTGTAAACAGTCACTTTAAGTAGTTTGCAATAGTGGCATTTACTTTTTCATAATCGATTTTAATCAGTTTCCAGTGTATTATTATTATTCTTATTTTACATGCCGGAGACAAGCGTCACAAGTTTTAGTTGTATTTTTTTTTGCTTTACCTGTAAACTTTTAGTTCATGATTTTGAACTTGTGATTAATTTTTTTTTTTATATTCTTAAGCTTCAGCTTATCTACATGGACTCAATCTCTGAAAGTTATTGTTATTCTCGATCTGGCGGCAGTGAATCGGATGAAAGAGCAAGTGGGATAGAATCATCGCCGAAACGTTATAACAGTAGAAGAAGATCGTCAGAACGCAGAAGCAGGAAACGATCCAGACGCAGTACGCATCGTCTGGAAAAGCATCACAGAAGAAGTCGAAGTGACAGAAGACATCACAGCAGTAGAAGTCGCAGCGGAAGTTCCAGGAGGAAGAGGAGGAAATATTCCTCATCGGAACGTTCTGACAGTGATGAACGAAGCAGTGCAAGACGTGCACACAAATATGTTGACGAAAGCACTAATAGAACAGTTCAACACAACGGAGAACATGATGTTGACGCACATGCAAAAGCTTTAACCTACTACTGGGCCAAAGTAGACAATGATCCGAATAACTTTGAGAATTGGATGCGCCTTTTAAGTTATGTAGAAAAGGCTGTAAGTTGTTGAAATTGGTATTAAGGAAACTTTTTTTGCACTAACACATTCTTACAGAATGATATAGAAGCCGTGCGATTGTCGTTTGATACTTTCTTAGCTCGTTATCCACTGTGCTTTGGCTACTGGAAAAAGTACGCGTGCCTTGAATTGAAGAATCACAACGAAGAAAAATGCATTGAAGTGAGAAAGAGAATTTATATTTATCTTTTTTAAATTTTTTCTTGTGCTTCGCTTTCCTAATCATGAAGTTCTCCTTATTACGATAGCTAACCAATTTTATAGGATCCCCATCTGTTCATCAACAACTACTGCAACTTGGAGAGCAAATCAACTGCTCGCGCACATTGTGATTTTTGTGATTCACTTTATTACTGTAATCCTTTTATATTCTCGCCCTGGAAAATAAATATGTCTAGTTTCGATGCTCACTGATCAATAATTTCAATAGGGATGAATTTTGTCGGGAAGGAAAACATAAAACTTAAGAGAATTGATATCTTAAAATTTTAATTAGCTGTTGCATAATTTATTGTGCAACAAAATGAATTTCTCAGCAGGTATATGTATAATTATTTAAATAATTTGTCTTATTTGTGGACAAAGTGTGTTGAAAAATTACTTATTCAGCCTATAATAGTTATCATTTTCACAGATAAGAATCATAAATGTGTTTACCGTATCTTACTTTCTGATAAGCAGGTGTAATTCTTAGACTGTTGCTACAGGAAGAATATTTTGAAACATAAATGATACAGTGAACATTGGTTTTAGTTACCAAAATTAAAATTGCAGAGTACAATTTTGCTTCTTTTAAATTAATTTCCAATGTAACTGTTATACTGTTACTCATCATCACAGCTGAAGAGATGCACAGCGATTAATTGAGACGTGAAAAACGTTTATGAGAGAATTGATATCAACAACAATCTCGTTCAAGAAAATTATTACACTTTGTTGTCTATCTATTTGAAGGGTTCTGCAAACATAATTGCATTACACTCACTGTTTTTTTTTACTAATAATAATGAAACTTTTTCCTTTGTTCACCGTCATGTTATTAGCTAATTTTTCAAAATAGTAAAAAAAAAACAAAATGTAAAATGTTGTTTCTGATAATCTATTTTTATAGGTATATGAACGTGGTGTATCAGTAATTCCACTGAGTGTGAATCTGTGGATGAGTTACATTGACTTTCTTAAACGTTATGAACAATCCGACGAACATTTAAGAGCGTATGTTGATGAACTTTGACATCTAACGCAGTTTTGTACAAAAATTGAATAAAAATGCATAACAATTAAATGCTAAAACTAAATTGTTATAATAGTTGATATCATATTAGGATTTATCAACGAGCGATAATGGTTGCCGGTAGAGAATTTTGTTCTAAAGAACTTTGGATGGATTATATTGAATGGGAATACAGTAATAAAAATTTCAAAGCAGTAATGGCCGCCCACGATCAACTGCTTACCATTCCAACTGAATATTACAAGAGGAACTACAGCGAGTAAAGTTTTTCATTTTTTCTCTCAATTTTTTCAGAACAGTCTCAACCTTTTCTCATTTTACACATATAGTTTGTGCGCACTTATCGATAATCACCATCCTGAAGAACTTCTCGACGAAGAAGAATATCGCAATGTTTTCAACAACACTTGTCGGATGTTGAAAGCGAAGAACATTAAAGTATTCACAAGTATGAATTGCAGTTGTACTTCTGTTTTATATGGGTGGTATTTTGACATTTGGACAAACAAGCAGAGTGATTGAATTTGCAGTTTTGCTCTTTATATTAAACATTCGATTTTTTTTTAAACAGATGATGAAGATTCCACTGCTTTGCTACCGGATAAAGATAAGGAGAAACGAGTAAGAAATGGAGAGCAACTTTTTTTTTGTTCAACTTTTGAATGTAAAATTGTCTAAGGCTTTGACCAAGCCAGCAATTGCTGAACTACGCTTAAGAATCAAAGAGAGCCGAGGCCAACTGTTCGAAGAGTTGCATGCGGCTATGAGTAGACGATTACCTTTCGAAAATAGAGTAAACGTTTGAAATTAAAATTAAAATATGCAACAAAAAAAAACAGAATTAAAATTTTCAGATAAGTCGACCATACTTTCACGTGAAACCGCTGGAACGTTCGCAGTTGGACAACTGGAAGAAGTATTGTGAATTTGAAATTCGTGAAGGCAATCGAGAAAGAATTCAAGTATTGTTCGAACGTTGCCTGATAGCCTGCGCTATGTACGAAGAAATGTGGATTATGGTAGTATATACATGGAGGAGAATATTTTCAAATTTCTAAATTGCACTATCATTTCTTTGTTGTAGTACGCGAATTACATGGAAACGGTCAGCGATGTGGAAACGCGCCGAATCTATTCCAGAGCCTGTCAAACACATTATTTGTCCAAGAAACCGAACATCCATTTATCCTGGGCAGCATTCGAAGAAAGACATGGTAATAATTTTGTAATTTGCAAAAACAAAATCACATCACCATACTGTTTAATAATAATAATAATTATTATTATTATAATAATTATTATTATTCGATATTCTATCTCTAGGCAATTTCGATGAAGCTGCCCATGTTTTGGATTCGTATGAAAAAATGAATCCAGGAAACATAATGATAGCAATTCGTCGACTTGGATTGGAACGTCGTCAATTGTTCTCTAATCATGCAAACGCCGCCGCCGCCGCCACTACTGATTGTGGTAGTCTTTGTGCGTTATATGAACGTTTCATCAACAATGAAACGCTTGATTTGAAAATGCGTTCATTTTATGCTATCAAATACGCCAGATTTCAGCTAAAGGTAATTAAAAAAAAATAACATCATCAATATTTCTATTGTTTTGCATTTTCAATAATCATGTATGTATTCACAGATGAGAAACAACCCTGAAGAGGCAGAACGGATAATTTTGAATGCATTAGAAAAAGATAAAGTATGTGAAAAAAATTTTTTTATAGTTTGGCTTTTTTACGGTTGTTCTTGTTGTTACTGTTTCTGTTATTTTCAGCATAGCATTGAATTATACCTGCAGCTGGTCGATTTAGCATATGCTAAACAACCGTTTAATTTGGATTTGTTGCTTCAAACGTTAGATCGAGCGATAGCTTCTCCTGACCTTCCAGACTCGGTGAAATTGCAATTTTCTCAGCGTAAAATGACAGCTCTGGAAGATTTCAGTCCAGATGTTGCAGCGTAAGATAATAGTCAATAATCACTTTCATTTATTTATAAAGTGAAATATGAAAATTTTATTCAGCATTCAAAGTCACTACGAAGCTCACGTGCAATTCCAAAATCTCGTGAAAGAAAATGACAAAGATAAAGCTGCCACGCCAAGAAATGGCCCACCCATGTAAAATATTTTTTTCTTTTTTTAGTTTAACGGTTTAGAGAGAACAAAGAGAATCTTCTTTTTAGAGAGAATAAAATGTTGCCCAGAATTCCCGGAAATAATCCTTATCCATCTTATTTTAATTATTATTACCAAAATCAACCGCAATATCCAACGCCCATGATTGCTGGACAAATACCTCACCATCGGAATGCACATTACGGTAACTACATGTATCCTCCCAATGTACAACAACAACAACAACAACAACATCATCATCATCATCATCATCATCATCATCAGCAGCAGCAGCAGCAGCAGCAACTTGAAAAACGAATGTGAAGCAAAAGTAATTTTCTTAAGAACGTGCAAAAAAATATCACAACTTAACATTCGGTTTAGCCAGATTATTCAAACATTAAAAAATTGATTCACTTATTTCAGTACTTTTTCTCCTGCTGTTGATTAACGAACGAACTGTGCTTAATTATTTTGTAACATATCATACTTATATAATTGTTTCAGATGTGGATTTTGCCCAACTTTTGATGATAAAAATCATTTTGATGTCGAATGCCTCTGCTTGCACAGATGATGTCTTCTTTTACCGTTTCCACGTCTGACAACAAGCAATATAAACAGTGAACAGTCGACGAGATTCCTGTGTTAAACTTGAATTGTTTGGATTGGTTATTATTATTATTATTACTTTTATTTTTTTAAATTCATTTGGTTAAATTGTGTGGATACAAGAAACTTTGTTTTTGAATAAAAATTATATCGCATACTCTATTGCATGCACACGACATGCATGCATATATGTACATGCATGTGTACGTCATAATTACTGAAGATGATGTAAACTTAATAATGAAAACGCATCATACTTCAAATTCATCATTTTTCAAGACAAATTGAAAATTAAAAAAAATTCTACATCTAACCAATTAAAATACATTTGCAACTCAATGTAATACACAAAACATATGAATTCACACGATTCACAATTCATCGATAGCTGACAAACATTGATAATTTAATAACGCAATATTTGCCTACAACTTATGCTAGAAATGAAATTCTTAGCAGTGAATGCAAAAAGATTGATTAAGAAACCAACACAGCACAGCATACAAACTGAAAAAATACTACTGCTAAAAAAATCACGTAAAAAGGATTTCTCATATATATATATATATATATATATATCCCATACTTTTGCATATTTTATGTCTAGCTCGAATTGAACTGAAATCTAATAGTGTAATGAGCAATGACGCCATCCACAGCTATTACGTAAATGTCTACATTCTGAACGCATCAAATCAATCATTAACACGCACGTCACGTGGAATGTTGTAAAAAGTTGCACACTGTTTAGCCAACGCTGGTCACTTGCGTAATGCAGCAGTCCATTTATGTATGCATCACTTTCCTCTCCTCTCCACTCTCTCTACCACTCTATATCTATATATATATTTTTTTTCTGGGGCATATCTATATATTTTCTGCACAAAGCAAAAATGCCGTAGAGTCTTTTTTTCTGTTCATCACTTTCATTCAATTTGAATCATTTTCAGGTCCTGACTTGGAACAGATAATAAAATAAGCGAACAAAGAAAATAATCCTCAATTGAGATTGAATAATATGACATGAAAATCAGTAACAATTTCAGCCATTCCAGTAACGTACAAAGTGCAATAAAGTATACTAGCTGAAGCTTGATGAACAGGTAAAATTGAACTGCTTGCTTTTTCTTTTCTTCCATGAATATATATGCAAATAATTCTTGCCTGTACAAAATTTATTGTCTACTTTCACAGCTTACATTTTAATAAGTCGAATCAATGTAACACAATATTCAAATTAACTTTTGAAAATAAAATGTCAATAAATAAATAAATAAATAAATAAATAAATAATTCATTCAAACTTTACCATGCTTTATCAAATAAGCTTAAATGACAAATAATTTATTTAATTTTCCATTTCACTTCGCGTCAATTTTATTTTTCAATAATCACATATCACTTCAATATCCTAATTTCATTCCACTGTATACCAATATATATATATATATATAGATCTATTACTTAGCTATGATATCAAATGTTCATTCACAAGTACTAAATGATTTGTATTCTGTATTGAATTCTTTCACTTCACATAAATTATATTAAAATATGATCCATTCAAACAATTATCATGCTCACAAAGTAATTACTAATTGTGTTATTTCTTTTTGTTTTTTAATCTTTCATCAACTAGCTTAAACTATCAAAGCAACGGTATTCGCGTTTAGCTCGATTTTCAACTTTTAACGCTTCAAGTAAGCTCTAACAAAAATAGAAAAGAGGAAAATTATTGATCGCCGGTATAGCTGATTGATTATGAATGGCAAAACTGTAAATTGAACCAACTAGCTAATCAACAACCAACAACAACAGAACGAAATACATAATAATAGAAAAAAAAGCAACAAAGAAAACAATCCACAGTCTATTTATTCACTAGCTTCCTGTGCATTATTGCATAATGATGCATTTATTTACAACAAGCATTTTCCATATTCAAATCATTTGCATCACGTCATCAAATAAAATCGCAATGAGAATATTTATGAACCATTTCAAAAACCCAATCCAATCACTTTGTCAAACATTCCGTGCATGTGGTGGAAGAATAAGTTGACTAACAGAGGTGATGGTCGTCAGTTTACTGATTCATTGACAATTTTTCCCAGGATAAATATTATTGCAATTCAAAATTCTCTCCCCGTTCCTGTATGCTAATTAACTATACTGACAAATAATAAAAAAATATTTTTCCACCTGACTCTTCTGACTGCACAAAACAATCTTCATCTATGTCTTTTCTTGCCCATCATATTTTATGATTATTCACTAATTTGAAATTGTTGTTATTGCTAGTAAAAAAAAAATAGAATGCACAAACAATGACTGCCCCATTGTGTAAGTAAAATGTATTATTATTATTATTATTATTATTATTATTATTATTTGCAACTGAACAAAACGAACAAAAAGCATCAATTTTCTCTTATCAATAGAGAAGTAAACAATAATGATGTTAGCACATGAAAATTGTACTTAAGATTAACGACTGTTGAAAATGCTACAGAGAAAAGAAAACATGAAAATAAACGTCCCCTTGATTCATATGATGTTAATTTTGTCAATCGACATGATTCTATTCCATTCACTTTGACCACCGCGTGACATTTTTGCCGCTTCAATTCAACATCAATTGATGTTGTGTATTCAACTTCATCAAAACCGACCGAAAAACTGCAAACCAAAGCAAACCCTGAAAATTCTATCCCAATCCCTCCCCGCCCCCCTCCCATCCACGCCCCTCATTTCACCATTCCACTGATGTAGTACCATATATTCCATAATTCTGAATAATTACATTTTCGTTCACCTACATATAAAAATCACATCTTCAGGTAAATTCAATTAATTTACAGTTGTTTTTTCCTCTTTCTTGAAATCAATAAAATTCTGATTCAAGCAGATATTAAAAAAGAAAAAATTATAAACTGTGAAAGCTGAAATTGAAAACCAAAACAAAAATGATAATAATAAAATGATGTGCTTGAAAAAATTGCACAGCGTGCTTGCTTATATATATATATATATATACATGTATATTATATGTTTTGTTTAGCTACTTCCCAGCTCAGTCATGTCATCTTGCTCTGCCTATTGACTCTTCTGCTGGCTCTCAATTTCGTCGTAGTGGACGCCTGGAATAAGCGCAGTTGCTGAATGAATTGATTAATCTTGCCCAACGACGCGAACAAAGCTTAACCGACGCCACAGTGGCCAGCCAACTCGTGCTCTTTTCCTTAACTCTTTGCCAAACCTCATCGCCATTCATGAAGCATCTATCCAATGTGTCAAATAGTTTGCCTTGTCAAATAATCCCCACCACCAACCGCCTGATCAAATCTTGACTTACACAAGCTATTCAAGCTCACAGGTGAGGTTCCATTGTTCACATGCAATCATAATTGACAATAACAGTAGCAGCAGTAACAACGAAATTAATAATAATAATAATAATAATAAGCTGAAGCAATGTTGATTACCAGTTAGCTAAACAGAAAAGAAATACCAAAAAATAAAAATATAATTGTAAGCATGTTTAAATTAAAGACATCTAATTAGCATCATATTCTTCGTTAAGATACGCCTCAGATGGGCTGTCTGTCGTCAAAAACAGACTCCAGTGATCAAAAGTCACGAGCTACGTTGACAACCGATGGCCAATCTACAGTGCCGAAACTCGACTCCAGACTACCTTTTCAACAGTATCGAGATTTTTTCCAGTTGAAAAATTACTGGAAAGCTGTCCGTCGTAGAGAAGATGCATCAAAGTGTCTATTTTTCCGGTAAGTATTTTAAATTAAATTTTTTTGTCAAAAAAATTCCACGCTATTCCGCACAACAATCGATCATCTTTCTGAAAAGTTTTTTTCATCACACGTTATTTTATCAGTTCCAAGTTTATCCAAGGTGGCGGGGGTCTTGTCAAGGCTGACATAGAGCATCAAGCATTCAGTCGAGTAAAAACTGCACAAATTGATCTCGGCACTGGAGTTAGTTAATCGATGAAAAAACATCATAAATTTACTAGCTGTTTCTCACCAGTTGCTGATTATAATAAGTTTTCAAGCAAATATGAAAACAACAACAAAAAAAATTATTTCATAATTTCTTGTCGTTCAAATATATCTATCTCTGAATCTCGGCTGGGCAGTGGGTGATGGATGATCAATGAATTCAAGTCCACTCATACCTGCGTCAGTGCAAAAATACAACCAAATTCAGTTGTTAATTTGTTAAAAGTTATGAGCAAGATTGAGCACGCTGGCTTTAATATAAAACGTTGGCAACAATTAGCCGAATCAGTGTGAATTTTATCCCCTGAGACTGAGCTGTCGGTTGTGGTAAACTGAAAAATTTGCTTGCCGATCAATTGACTTTTCATTTGAAAAATAATTCAAATTTATTCTGTTTGGTTGAACAAAAGCACAACCTCACACGACCACTGCATAAGAGGAAGAAAACAACTCTCACACACAAGCAGGAAACGGTCGACAATTTAAACAAACATACTAGAGAAAATCGGCATGCATGTGCATCATCGATCTGCTTGCACGAATTCCAAATTTCATGAATGCCTCAATCAAGAATCAAGAAGAGAGCAACTTTTCTCTTAGTTGTTCTCGCTTTTCAAATAGACAGCAAGAAAATTATCCGTCGAAGTTAAGTAAATATTCATGAATTTACCACAATTCATGAATGATGGATGCTACTATAGTGACGAAGTAGTGATTTTATCCACTAGTTCACAAACCCACACCCACACCAATGCACACAAACACCAAAATATAGGCATAAATCAACAGTTCGGACTGATGAATGAATTTATAGATGGATAAATCTATTTTGCATATTTATGAAAGAAAATTCATCCTCTGTAAACTTTTTTTTTACTATTGTCAATGATTTTTGGTTTGATAATTGAAAATAGAAATGAACCATTATTTGACCTTATTTGAACTGAATTTGAAAGAAGATGATGAGAGGCAACGAAATTTGCACATTATGACCAACAGAAAATAAATCAGAAATGACATTTCACTAGAAGCAGAAACAGAAATTTGCAAACAGATTCCAATTCACTAAGAAAATGCGTAAACAATGCGCGCATGATGATAATGAATCTGAATTATAAACCCTCCGGAGATGCGTATTTATCTACAATTTCTGATGATCAAGAAAATTCCAATCATGCACAAATGAATTGCTAGCTAAGGAACACTTTAACAGTAGCCTGCCTCTTGCAATCTGAAGTGTTTCTTTAAACTATAAACGTCATCAGAATAATGCTTGACAAGAAATTTCAATTTCAGAAATTTATTCAATTACCGTAGACAAATTATTGAAATTGGAATTTGTCAAAGAAAAAGTTAAAAACTTATAAATTATTCATTTTAATCATAAGATTAACAAAGTTATTTTTCATCAATAAATTTTGAAATTTCTCCCAGGGATCAATGAAAATGATAAAATTGCCATATATATATATATATATATATATATGTGTGTGTGTGTGTGTGTGTGTGTGTGTGCGCGTTGTGCTTATTTGTGCATATTTATGTCGAGGAAAATTTTAAAATTAAAAAGCAAGACAACTATGTCATCAATAAGCTATAATAATAATACTATAACAGTAAGTTAGCTATTCATAAAAGCAAGTCATCATTGAATGATTCATAACAAATTAAAAGCATAATCAGCTTTCATATTAATCTGCAACCAATAATAGCCTTATTTCGTACATTTGAACAACTCTACGCTTTGTATATTCCAATTCCTCATAAGTGATGTTTCAATAATTTTCCAAGAATCAACTTTCCCATCATATTCAACTGTCACTCGCCTTTTTGTCTACAGAACTTTCAAAATTTCTGTCAATGGATCTGTAATTAAAATCCACTTGGCATTTAATTATTGAATGAAAAAGTTCAAAAAATCTTATTAACAGCCAAGAAGAGCGTATTTTACGTAAAAGTAAAACCGAAAAATTTAATTGCAATACAGCCAACAATAAAAAAAATTAACTGACAACCATGAAAAACATAATAAATATAAAAGGTCAACTTCTTCACAAAGCTTGAAAATGTGATCAACTGACTTCTGTATATGTATGTATAATGCACCTATATGTGTGTACTCCAGTATGACTTCATTATGACTTCAAACAAGTTGAATCAATCTTCAGTAAAATTTGCTGTAAATAATTAGCATTTTATTCTGTTATTATTCCCCTAAGCGAAAACCTTTGTACACTAAACCGAAATTTTTAAATATAGAAATTCGATGCTTCTTTTCTTTAATACGATAAACTGTTGCAACTGATTTTTCATCGTTTTCGACTAGTACCAGTAAGCAAGCATACTATACATACATATTTGTTTTGCATTTTCCCAGCTGCAGAGAGTCTTGATAGAACATAGCAACTTAACAAGATAACACGCAACCTAGTTCAGTTAATCATTTTGATTGGAAATGAGCGTTAAAATTTTTTTTTAACTATAAAAAAACCATTATCATTTGAATACACAGAGAAATGAACACTGAAATTTTCATTAAACAATAGCACATTTTGTTCAATGCAAATTTGTATTCCACTTGCTAAATTACATGTAAAAATGTCCAACTGTAGCATAACTGAAATAAAAATATATAAAATTTACCCTTCCCATCCTTCACTTATACATACCGAACTGTAATAATTAATACAGATTTTCAAAAGTAGCAACAGTATAGTAGTTACGGTAAAATAAATTCTTCAAGTTAAAATTTCGATCACTCATAAAATTCCACTTCAGCTTATCAAAGAAACGCGTTTGCGCATTGGTTTGGTTCTTCCAAAACGTGTATACGTTCATAATAGATTATTTTCCGTACTGTAAGGTTGTAGATCCAATACCACCACTACTTTGACATATGACAGAATTAAAAGGCTGCATTTTTTAAAATTAATTTCAATTCAAAATCAACTTTCCTTCACTAATTGATCAGTTCCTTTAAATTTGATTGATTTCATGAGACAAAGTATGCAAATTAAAAAATGTCACAAAAAATTTGCATTAAATCCAAGTACACCGTCATGTGTTCCGCTTGAACGAATGAATGATAATCTGTAATGTAATAATTTTAAACTCTTTAACCAATTAGAACCAGAGCTATTGTTTGTAGACAAATGGAGATTAATGAAACTATTCATATTCAATTTATCCAGATTTGCGTTGCTCATCCATTCAAAAAAGTATAACGATATAATATATTAATTAACTGGAAATAAATTCAATCGAGTATTCATCTATGACAATTAATTACGCACCAGTGGATTACTTCATTTCCTCTGCATGCAACAAGGGAGCATGCTGTATTCTTCACTTCAACAAAAGATTATTTAAAATTTCAACAATGAATATATTGCATGATGTGTTGTTGCTTGCATTCGAAAAAAGCCTTCAATATCGTGCAAAGATCAAGATAAAGTTGAACAAATATTGTCAGTGAGTGACCAATGAATGAAATTCAAAAAAGCAATCCTACTTGATGATCAGAATTTTTACATTGAATGCTTTATTCACATGTACAAGTTGAACAGTTATCGTTCCTCTACAGACGAGTATGGTAGGGGCAAATTTTGTCAGTTTTACATCAGCAGCTTTTCTACATCAACGTATACGGTACAGAGAAAATTTTTCACACATGCATCTGCACTAACAAACTGCATCAAAACAACTAACTCTGCATAAATTTTAAGCATGCAACAACAGCAGAACAACGACAATAATAATAAAATAATGACTAAATTTTCAATTAAAATGTCCTTTTCATTTCGATTTAAAAAATCAAAACATGAAAATGTCATTTTACAGCTAAGCTTTACTTATTCAACTAATTAACTTCCTTGTCAAGAGCAAGCGAAAAAAAACAGCAGCATTAGCATTAGCAGCAGCAGCAGCAACAACAACAACAACAACAACAACAAAACCAATGATGTGCAATTGGAAATACATGTCTGCTTAGATTAAATTGTCAAGAAAGGCAAAATAGATTTTGTTTTTCACAAGTTTTAAGCATAATTTTACAGATTGTACAATAATTATCAATTTGTAAGCGTGTAAAAAAAGAAAACTGTATTTATTTTATTTATAATAAAAAAACAATACTATTGATTTCAATTTCCTCGTACAACTAAATTTGCTAATTATCAGAATAAAATTTGCAAATACATAATAATAATAATAATAAATGTACATAAATGTTTGCGTGTCATTCATCCATTATCCGAATAATCAACGTGTACAAAGTGCATGTATAATTTCAGTTGAAAACATTCTAATTTTCAATGCAAAATAACACTCAAAATACTATCAAGCAGTCAAGAGAATATTGCACTATCGCTGCTGCATCTGGTTGCAATGAGAAACAATCGATAAAAATTAGTCACACTAATAACAATACCACTTGACTGAAATTTATCCATGGTTAGCAATTTTTTAAGAATTAAAAAAAATGTTTTTTTATTCTTCATCGAAGAAGAGGTTAATTTAAATTTTTTCCCATTTATTACATCCGCAGAAGCTGTTTGTGACTAATATGCTTGTTTCAAAAATATAAAAATCAATTCTTTTTTTTTTTGTTTTGTACATTTTCATTTTCTTCATTTCTTCTCTCATTTTGTTGTATGTTTTCTGCATGCTCTGATCAATTTTCAATTCATCTTTTACACAGCAAAATGAATAAAAATGCACAATTAAATTGCATAAGTAGATTTCAGAAAAAAAAAACACATATGCTGTAGTTCTCTTCCGTATGCAGTGGGAAATATTTTCACAACATATTTCGTTGAATACAACAAGAATGCAAAGAAAAAGCACTTGTTACTCTTACTAGCAATATAATTACAACAGTTTGCAACAGATTTGAAGTCAAAAACAAGTGAATAACGTTTGCCCCATTCGGCTGTTGACAGTTACCAAGCAGCGTTTAGTGTTGATCCGTTACACTGGGAAGAATAAAGACAAAGCGAAAATGGACGGCTTTGTCCCCAATGAAACAATAAATATTCTGTATAAACGCAAACAGAACCACAACATCATTCGTACTTGTTCATAAATTTAACATTCGACATCTTATCTTTCAAAATATTCCCATCTTAAAATAGCAAAAGCAAATAATACTGCATCATCATTCATATCATTGTTAAAGTATTTAAAACAAAAATGTACAAATACACAAACATACAAAAAAAGGGATAGAGAGACTGATAGTGAGAGAATGATTGGAAGACAGAGAGATAGAAAATAAAAAAAAAAAAAGAATAATAAAATATTGTGTATATCAGGTAATTTCTACCTTTTCAAAGTTTGTATCCGCTTTGTGAGATGCAGCTTTAGAAAGCGGAATGGCAATTTTAATGGGAAAGGGCAGAGCAGATTAGTTGTCGAGTTTGACAAGCGGCTATTATCAATCTGATTGTTAATTGTCGTCAGAAAAGTTCAATGCTTTTCGATGCAGTTTCGATCAATAACAGCCACGGCGGCGTTCTGTTGCTAGCTTTACGTCTCTCCCCTCCGTGCCCGTATCCGTGTGTGTATGTGTGTGTGTCTGTGTGTGTATATCGGTGTATATATGTGTGTATAGTGCGTATGCGTGTGCGCGTGTGTATGATGATGTCTGTGTCGCAGGTAAAGCCAAGCTGTACACACAGACGCGAAACATGTCCAAGCTCGGACAGCAGCTAGTAGTCGCAACACAGTCGCCAATACGTGTTATCCTTCCGGCTGCGACGCTTCAACGGACTCGTCAACTGGTGGACATGATGAGCAATCTGCTTCAACTGACGTCGGATACATTATTCATATTATTACATCAACGCTGTGTTTTTTGAAAATCATAATCATCCTATCATCTCTACTCTGCTCTGCTTTGTATTTATATGCTATTAATCTGATAATATTAAATTAAATAGTAAGAAGAAGAAGAAGAAGAAGAAGAACAACAACAACAACAACAACAACAACAATGAAAATGAGAATGATTATGATGTTTTCCTTTCAATGCTATGTATATTGAATGCTTTCACTGCGCAATGGCTGACAGATCCAGGAGCATTTATTCATCAAAGTTGATTGTTGTTGTACGTAAACAAGCTCAGCCGATCGTTTTACTTCTGCACCTGGATGCGTTATTCGCGTTGTCCAAGTGAAAAGCTTTACGACCGATAGCAAAGCTCGGTCCCTTGCCCTGCCTGTTGCTCAGTCATGGGCAGTGGCAGTTCTGTACAAAGAGGTAACAAGGCCAACGCGTGTCAAGTCAAATCTGCAAGCCAATCCTTGAATAACCAACCCAGTACTGCTAACACGCAACAAGCCATTCCTCAGTTAGATAAACGACTCCCATTTGCCAACTATCGTGAATGGTATAGTTTGAAAAATTTTTGGAAAACCATTCAACGAAACAAAGATCAATGCGCAAAGATACTCTTGCTCAGGTAAGCTACCTGTATGCATGCATGCATGCATGTGCTTTCTTGATTTTCACCAATGTACACAAATCAAGAAAAGTAACTGAACTATCCTGTTGCAAAGTGTGTGATCACATTTTATGCACTGTTTTCAATTCGAACCTGCTCTGACTGACTGACATCAGACCATGCTATGACGATTAAACAGTCTGCAAGGGTTTTGTCTGGTAAAATTATAATAAGATCAAGCAGCTTATCACTGAAAAGCTAGACAACTCAGATGGGTGGGTCCTTGGCAGTGAACACCAATCAATACACCCCCACTGTTTAAGGTAAATATTTCATCGATCAAAATTGACGCTGCAACACGGCAGCTTTGTGCCATTTCCCACACTGGTATTTTCATCGATCACCTCAAGCAAAATCAACCCCAGAATTTTAAATTGTATTTTTCAACTAATCTTTTTCAATTTTATCTATTTAGTTCAGTTTAATTTCATTACAATTTAATAACAATGTAAAATTGTTGCTCCTGCAAGCGTGTTCGAACAAATCACATAACCTCATAAATCATTATCATATCCTCATATTTTTTTTTCTTCTAATATTTCTATAAATAAAAATCATGCAACAATTTTTCCACCAGTTCCGTTACATTTTATCCTTCAGTTGAAGCCCACCTGTGGAGAATTAAGCTATCATTCATTACATGCCAGAGAGCAGATACTGTTTTTTGAAATTAGCTTGGCAGAAAAGAAAAATAAAAACATAAAAGTTCATTATCAGTTCATTCAAGTTTATTTATCAGATATTTATTATTAATTTTAAAAATACTAATAAAACTCTCATCAATACAATAACTGTTTCGAGAGAAAGAAAATGAAAAAGCAAAACAACTTTAAAATTTTAAGATATGAAAAACTAACACTGGCTGATTTATGACAAACGCTCATTAATGTTCATTTTGAATCATTATCATCGTTCGACAAAATTAAGCAAATGAAGAGGAGAGAGTATTTAAATGTAATTTACAACAGGATGTACCACTAGAGCTCATTACGCGGAAACTTCTGTACGTCGATCGGTGCAAAACGGAAATAAAATTATCCGCGTAAATTCTAAGTAAATTATAATTTAATGTATTCGCACATGTGCAAGGTATCAATACGAAGCTTTCGTGTGACGTAAATAACACGAATTTATTTCTTTATCAACTAATCAAGTGCGTGACTTCAACAGGCTGTCTGTTGCTTACTGCTTCTTGCATCAGGGAATGCAATTTTTGATTAATCACAAACTTGTATGCATAATGGAAATCTTTTCCACTGATCTGCTGCAATATTTGAATATTAAATTTTCAAGCATTCAATCAAAGCTGAACAAACTTCCCCAGATCATAGTGCACAGATTCGATTGTTTCGGCAAAATATTAATATTCCAAGCGTGTATGAGCATTAATTTTAGACAGATTTGCACTTTAATTGAATGAAAAAGATTAAATATATATACTGAGGAGTTAGTTGCAAATGAACATATTCTTTCTCTTTGTATAAAAATCGATCCTAATTCGATGAATAGGTTTTTCATCCTTCTCTCAGGCAATCACGTACGTCTCTTGCAACGTCTAATAATAATAAGCTCGTCAAATTGAAGCTGCAAAATATGCACACTGGTAACGCATTTCATAAATCTTTCAATCATGCTTTCAATTTTCAATAATTTTCACTGTTCATTAAATAGCTAGCTACAGAATCTAGTGTTCTTTTTTTTCTTCTTCTTCGACATATAAAAGTATTACCAACAGAACAACAAGAACAACCAAGAAAGAAAAAGAGAATCAAATTCCCCAATCACTAAGACGGATGATAAATTTCAATGTTTTTTTTTGATATTCAAAAAAATACTTCAATGCACAAATGTTATATAGCAATGTTTCTTCTTTTTTCTTCGTACCAATAATTAATATGAGACAATGCAGCGGATTTCTTCCAAAACAACCAATGAACTTGAAATATATTGATTTTCAATCGTACGTTGTAAAATTTTCATGTTTATATTAGTGAAATTTTGGCAATATTCATTCGGGTGCGTACACAGAGTATTCTGGCTATAAATTGCTCAAGCAAGCACAAATCAACAACGCTCTATAAGGTGTATCGGCACCCCGTCGACCCGTAACCACGGTCTTCACAATAAATGACAACATCACTGTCGATTATTCCCCTCCAAAAAGCACCCTATCAGCCTATCAGTTTGCTTTTTCACTATCTCGCACAAAGTAAGCATTCATACGCAACATTAAATTGTTCAAACTGTACAACTGCACCAAAATTTTTTTTAATTATTAAAACTGAAACATTTTCCTGATCACTGAAACACTTCTATCCACATCTTCAACAACCCCTATAACCACAATACTTGACAATTTAAAACCATACCGTTGAAATATAAATAAATCATAATCTAATCAATAGTCTAAAATTGCGTGAACAAAGTGGAAAAATTTTTTTAATAAAAAAATGAGAAGAAACGATAAAATTTCCAAGACATATTATAAACTTGCACGTAATTGAACGTGCTACCACTGCAGACGCTCGGATTTTTGTTGTCAACGGTTGCCTTAGTGAACCAACTGAAACAGCTAATTGACATGCCAGCCAGAGATGTGCTGCGCATTCCAAAACAAACCAAGCCAACTCTGATGTCGTAAACAACATCACCAAGAAATAATCAACAGTAATTCATGCTAATTTACAATGAACAAAATGCATTCATGTGATAAATAACTCGACAACAAATATTGCTGCATTCCACAAATTCCAATTCTCAATCTTTTCTTGTTGTGTGTCCAAATATAAAATTGCAATAATAATAATAATAAGCAAAATAGAAAATTTATAATATTTTTTCTTCAGGTTTTTGACTGAAAATGCAGAATTTCATCCACTTTACAAAAAGCTCAGCAAAGTGGAACTGACCGAAGAGGCGGCGTTCAATAGCAATGAATTTGAAAACATAGCCAACCAATATTTGGATGTGTTCGACGAAGCAATTTCTGCTATTGAATCTAGCCCTGGTGATGTATCGACAGCAATCGACGAACTCATGGAAGTTGGTCGAAAACACAAAGCAGTACCAAATATGGACGCTTCAAATTTTTCAGTAAGCTGATCAAACTTGATATGCAAATACATATATGCCCTTCTCTGCTGTACTGCTTGTGTTGTTATTCGTTCAACATATTTATTATTTCCATCATTTCCAATTTCAGAAACTCGAAAGTGCTCTTCTCTACATGGTGCAACAAATATTACTTGATCGGTTCAACGAAAAATGCGAAGATTTGTTCAAAAAATTCTTCTCCTTCGTTGTCACCAATGTAACCAAAGGATTCAACGAATGAACGTGTTCGTTATAAAAAAAAAAATTTTTTTCCCACGGCTAACTTCCATTTGGAACTTAAATTTCCACACGTGTGCTCATGGTGGAAAACAAAGCGGTCAGCAACATCACCAACCAACATCCCATCCTTTGTGGGCTAATACATAAAAAAAACAAGCCAGCTGACACGCTTCACCTCAGCTAACTCGTAAACGGTCGTGCTTTGGTTCTGGTCACTAACCAAAATGACGACCCAATGACCATTTTTGAAAGTTCTCAATAAACTGATCAAAAATGCTTCATGAGCAGAGCTTGACAAAATAAAATCAAAAAAAAGAAGAAGAAGAAGAAGAAAAAGAAAAAAAACGTACTGCTGAATAATCTGTACGTTAAACATATTCAGACTGACTCAGATCAGTTCCAATAAAAACGTCATATATTGTTTCTCTATTTGGAAAATTATTAAATTATACTTGTTTATTTATTGATTGAATGAAATTCATTGAAAACAAATAAGAACAACAATACTTCACAACCTTCATCATGTGACAATAATGATAACATTAATGAATTAATAACCACAATATTGAATGAATTGAAGTTTTCATTTAACAAAAAAAAAGAAAATGTATTTTTCACATCTCAAATAAATTATGCATACAAATATATATGTATATATATATATATTTTTTTTTTGTGCCTACTGTCAGTCAGTTGATGAAAAAAGCAAAAACTATTATGAAAATACACGTGCTAATTTCTGTCATCAACTGATGTGCAAGGCAAGGTCGCTTGTCAAAACAGCCTTGAAAAGACGAGATTATTAATTTTCACTGACAACTTCATACAACAGCACTAGCACTAGCAAAATTAACAAGATGAAAATTATATTATTCATTATTGAAAGCAAAGTTATTGAACTTGCCTTGCAGGGATGCACTTTTCAAACAACTGCTATTGTTGTTGTTGATTTGTAAAAATTTGAAGCACAATTAAGAACAACATCTACTCTGCGATGAAAATAGTAATACATATTGGAAAAAATAATTCTCTAAAGAAGATACATTAATTGTTGTTTTGTTGCTAATCACAATTTAATTTCTTTCATTATTCTAATTGAAAATTTTCATACAACTAATACAAATAAATAAATTTAAATATATTGCAACTATGGTGTAATGATGATACACATGAAATAGGAATAATGATGATCGATTAAAAATACACAAAACAAAAACCCAAAAATTCTCAATTGTGCTCAGTCAAGTGTGTGTCAGCTGACTTCATTGTCAATTATCATATGCTTTTCCAATGGTTCAGCCAAAAATAAATATTACACGCACAATATAATCAGTAGATATGTCAACAGAAAAGTTTGAAAAAATGCAAATAAAAAAAAAAATAAAGCGTTCCTAGGAATGATTCACACAGGCAGATTGGCCAGAAATTAGGCTAGAAAACAAGTATACAGCCAGTAAAACAATTTCACATGAAACTGGAACGCTTGATTTAAACCTGCATCAGAAACGAAAACTTTAAATTCCAGCTTCTGAAAAACGAAACGAACATAAATTTTCCAACAGCACAAATTTCCCCATTTGCCAAACTGTTAGTGTATTGAAATTTCTGTTTTAGCATATTTGAAAATGAATTTCAAACAATTCCACAAAGCTCTACTCTTCGCATTTATTGTCATAGTCTCTCTGACATTGGGAAAGAAGCAGCGAGTTCGCATTCAAGGCAAACTAATGTGTGGTGATCAGCCAGCTTCCAAGGTGGCTGTTAAGCTTATTGAAAAAGGTAATTATTTCATATATATACACTTGTGCATCTTCCACAATTTCAATGCTATACAACCGTTCAATTAATTGTAATACTGCCCTTCTTCCTTTCAGACCTCACCTTCGATGATACCATGGCTAAAAATGAAACCAACACCAACGGTGAATTCTACCTGGATGGAACAGACGATGAAATGGGAACCATTGAACCTTACTTTAAAATATACCATCGCTGCAATAGCCACCACGTAACTGACTTACAATTTTGCGTTCTAATGCAGAAAATTTTCAACAAATGTTCTATTCAAGGTATGCAAGAGAAGGTGGAAAATCAAAGTACCCTCCAAGTACATCACCGATGCCAATGGACCAGCAAAAGTGTTTAACATAGGTACAGTGAACTTAGAACTCAAAATAGAAGAAGACAAAAAGTGCATGCCTGTTTAACTTGCATACTCAATGCTCTGCAACAAAATACAATGAACAAACTTATAGCTGAGTGACGCAGAGTAAAATTGTGCAACAACAGTGCATAACATCTTTTTCTTTCATATCACATAAAACCCTCCAACTTAAAACACGATTGTTGTGCTTTATCACTTTTCTATTTATACAATTCAATAAAATTAACAACAGCATATGCTAATAAGTGCAACTTTGAAATTATGCTGCACGAATTTCATACTATTCAAATTTCACTTAAAACAGTTGATCTCAGAAAAAATACTGACAACACGCTTCCTCCATCAATAATGTAAATTAAAATAAATAACCACAACAACATGCTATGCTTGTGAGAGAAAAAAACTACATGTGCAAAATAATAATAATAAAAATAATAACGAACCGCTTTTGAAGAATATCAATGGCTGTCGAAGATGACAATGGCCAATGGATGACGATTGTTAAAGTTTGACGACGGGCTTGTGAATACAAGCTGCATATGTTGCTGAATCGGATGAAAGCAATTCACAAAGTCTGGCTTGGCGACAACTTTTACCACAATCTGCATCGACTCGATTATAATGCCTAAAATGTTGTGGCTCTCTGCTCAAATGGTTCAATTCAATAATTTGTTCCTTACTTTAAATATATATCAAATACAGTGTCGTTGGTGGAAAATTTTCTAATCAAATTATCCATCTGATCCGGTAAAATCGACTTCAGTCCATAAGTCTCCTGAAAAAAATTATGTTTAAATTAAATTAAAAAAAAAAAATATATATATATATATATACATACTTTGAATCGGTAAGAAAATTTCCACTTTGGCCTTTCGCCTCTTTGATTGGCTTCAGTGACGTTGAGAATGTACGTCTCAATGTCCAAAACTTCCCATGTGCTGTTCTCATGTCCACCATCTACTGTGTAAATTCTGTACGCTGGGAGGCAGTAGGCAAATGTAGTAACACTCGGTGCCACGAACATAACGTTCGATGGCCTGACATCACTTCCACTCTGGTCGTAGCTGACTGTAAACGAATCTGAATGAGTGTGTCCAAAAAATTGAGCGCGAATCACATTTTCATATCTGAAATTCAATTTTCCAATAAATAAATTGCAGCCAAAATTAATTTATCATATTACACCTCTGGGCAATGATGTTGTAATTTCGACTCCATTCTTTTAAACAAGTCTCATGACCAGGAGGTATGTGACCGATGATATGTACTTTGGCGCCTTCATTTTCGGCCTTTTGCAATTCTTCTGCCAACCAAGATAATGTTCCATCAGGATCCGTTTCGTTCAAATAAAGCCAACTAATGAAATTTTATACAAAAATATCTTATTAATGATAAATAACAATAAATTTTTCCTCACAAGTTTGTCTTGATACAATAATTTGTGTTGACAGATATAATTCGAAACCCAGGCTTCACTTCGACCACATACGAAGCTCGGCTAAAATATAATTTAAATTACTTTATTTATTAAAACTGTCATATAAAAATGCTTTTTCACCGTTTAATAGAATCCCGGACCGTTTCCTTTTGTTCTGGATCAACAGTCGCACTCCAACCTTCAGCCAAAGCATCATACAACCACGAAATTGAATACTTGTTTGGCAACGTCTTAAAGTGTGGTGGAAAACTGAAAGTGATTTCAAAATTTTTCAAATACAAATTATTATCAATATTAGTTTCAATTTTATGCATATTTATTCATTCATACACACACACCTATCAGCAGGAGCGCTTTCGTGATTGCCGAGGGCGGAAAAGATAAGCTTATTTGGAAGATATTCGTTGAAAAGTTGCAAGAGATATTCATACGCGTGCAATTGACCATTACGAGTCTGATTCCAGACATTGTGCGGTGGAAGATCGCCTGTCCATATTGCATAATCAAACTAAAAAATACAGAAAAAAACCATACAAATAATCAGTAAACTTTCAAGCACAAAAATAAATACTTCAGCTTCATCTTGAAGATGCTCAAAAAGAAGTATCATTGTTTTAATAGGCAGATCACACAAACCTGCTGTACCCCATCTTCCTGCTGCTTGTTTTACTAAAAAAAAAAAAAAGAAAAAAAGGCATAATAAAAGAATTAGCTTAGCTTGATCAAAAAGGCAAAAAATTCATTCATTTCAATAAGTACCTTTCATAGATTTTTTGGTCGAATTTTTGTGACAACATAATGGATCATTGCAATCTGCTTCGGAACCTTCAGCATAGTGAGGATCAAAATGTATATCGGCCAAATGTAAAACTCTCAAAACAGGTTGATCTGGCTAAAAAGAATGCACAAACTATCAATTATAACCTAATTAATGAAATGTTTAAAAGTACTGAAAACAATTTTTCTAAAAATTTAACTGTTAAGTTTAAACAAATGATAATACATCTATTTATATATATATATAAGAAATAAACAATTTTTAATCTCAGTGTCTTTAATAATAATAGTTTACAAATTTAGAAGTAAAACATGCTGGTTTTTTTACAGCAACAGAATTATTGTTATAGAGCAGTTAACTAACCATTGTGCAAGCAATTAGCATTTATGAAGAGGATTTCCAATTTTGGATTTGATGCACAAATGTTCACTAAAAAACACACATGCATGTGCAAGTTTAAGTAACTCACTTTTGGTTGTTGTCGCGGTTGAACAGGCGGCTTGGGCACATCAGGAAGCGCAACAGTCCAATTAGCTTTGAAAGGATTGTAAGCTTCACCGCAATTTTCAATCAACACTGCACAAAGTTGCTTCGGAGTGAGCAACAATTGACCAGCCACGTAAAGAACTTCATCCCTGTATACGGATACAATTCCTTGGCATATACGACTGTTGTAAATTCGAAGAAAAACGCATAAGCCGTTTATCAAATAAGACAACTGTTCCTGGCTTCGGTTGCAAAAGTAAATTCTTTGAGCTGTAGTTGACAAAAGATAGCAGAGGGTACAACTGGAGTGATGTGCTACACTGGATGAAGATGCGTTGTATCGAAAGAAGTTGGTTCCCATCGCAATTTCTTCACCAACATTTTCCAAACTTTCAAAAGCTGCATCATCACATTGACCGTGAACACAGGCGCAAAGTGAACCAAACACAACAACAATCACGAGAAACTTAAAATCACCGGCCATTCCGTTGGATAATTTGATGATAGAAATTGTATCAACTGAAAATGTTACAAATGTTACATTTAAAAGTTCAGAGAAATCAAGATTCATTTACAGTTAAAACATCGGAATGTGATTAAATATTTGCCAGTATTTTGAAATAAATTTTAATAGAAATCAATAAACAATAAACACTAATCAACTCGTTGATATTTCAACAATAAAATATTTTTACTCAATTGATAAGATACTGTATTTAAATAAACTTGCGTAACTTTTACTGTAAAAAATTTCAAAAGTTCCAGTTTGAAATTTAATTGACAGTATTACATTCAAATTTTAATTATAATGAAGTTTTAAAAAGCATGTAAAAGATCAAAAAAAAGATCTTTGCAATTCAACGATACAAAATTATTTTTTGCAATATTTATTGATTGATGAAAATAATTAATATGGTTTATTTTGTAAACTTGTTTCATTTTACTTTAGCTATTTAAATATTGTTCAACGTGAAAGTTGAATCTTTTGCAACACTGAGCAAAATTGAAAATTTTTAGCAGTGGAGCAAAGTTAAGTTTTTTTCATTATTACTTTAATTATATAATGTAATTTTCCTCAATAAACAGAAAAAATGCATTGTTATTTTTTCAAATTATTACTTGCGTGCAACAGCAACAGCGTGTTAGGTGCAAAACATTTTCGTCAAAACAAAATAATGTTCTTTTTTTATCGTCATAATAAAAAGTGTTGTTTTATTTTTGAATAATAAAATGAAAGAATAAATTTTGGAAAATATTTATATACCCGAAACAAATGAAAAATAAGTGCAACAACATGGTCGGTAGAGGAAGAGATTAATAAAAGTTGTGAAATGTAGAAGTTGGCCAAAATTCCAACCGAAGAAGATTGATCATTTCAATGGGAAATTTGTTTCAAATATTATTTATTGAGACTTGAAGCGTGGGCTAATGGTCAAAAGAACGAGTGCGTATAGATGAAAGCAATAAAAGTTTCACGTCGTCCGTTCATTTCTAGTGCAAATGCGAAATTTATATTTATAATTATATTTATATGCATATTTGTTTTTGCAGGCTGCATTTATATTGGGCAGATGTTTGAAGTTGTACTCGAGTGACGATCGTTATCAAAAATGAAGAATGGCCACACCATTGTGGGCGGAAGTTGTGTTACGGATTGCAATCGCCATCTGCCAACACAAAGTATGCGTATGAAAGTTGCAGTTTAGCTGATCAAATTAATTAATTATTCATTAATAATTATCATCAATCGACGACGTATGCTAGGCAAGATCACGTCAATTGCAGTCAAGTGTTCCCAGTCGACAAGCCGTGTGATGAATGCATACCTTTGCAGATGAATCAACACCGCCGCCCATTCCAAATGTACATTGCTTCTTCACCAATAATAATAATAATATTATTATTATTATTAATAATTAGACAAAAGCGCAAGCACTTGAAAAACATAAATCACCATTGCAGTTGTTGTTATTCTAAATTCGAAATGATTGATATTGAAAATTTTCGTTTAAAATATACAACTTGAGAGTGAGATAGAGAGAGAATGGAAATTTTCAAAATCACATACATAATCGTTGGAAATTTGAATATTAAAATTCCAATTTATTCAATAAACGACATTAACAATTTTATTGTAATTTTTGGCAATGAATTAACACTGCATCACAATTGCAATCAATTATTTTACCAAAACAAAACAAATCAAACAATATTAAATAATTATCAATTTTCCAATTTGTTTCTTTTTGTTTGTATTTGAATTTTACAGAAAAAAATCGTTACGATTCATTTTCAACTAATTTAAAGTTAGTTGTATGACAAATTTGTTTTACTATTTTATCCAAACAAAAATGTTACAAATGACATGTGTCAAATTTGAACAAAGTGTAGATAATTTAAATTTTAATTAATTTTTCAACATAACTAAACCAAAAAGAGGACAAATTGCGTGTTTACTTTGAAAATTTCCAAAATCAACCTACTGATGTTGATTATAATTTTCTTGATCAACAATATGAACATTTTTGATAATGATCAAATTGAATGAATTATTATTACTATTATTCAAATTTTTCAACATTATTCACGATTGGAATATGTGTTTTCGTAACGGTTTGTCCTCGTTTTCTGAGTTCTACATTCAAACAGGTTGCAATACAAATTTGAAATACCATTCATTATTTTGTCATTCAGCATGAACAATCAGTATTTCAACTTTCTCAACCGAAGCTCCAGCTCGGAGAAAATGAAAATTTTTATTCCAAATTCTACAGTGGGAAAATTTTTTTTTCATATTCAATTACAATTGATGGAATTTAGTGAAATTATACATTAAACTTTTAAGAAAAAAAACTGTCTGTTCATATAAACGTTATTGACAATGATCAAGTACAAGATTACTTATGATTATTGAACTTACTACAGTCATTACGATTAATAAATTGACAAAGTGATGCGCAATTTGTTGTCGTATATGCAAATGATGAAATTTTGAAATGAACAATTTCTATTGTGCAAATATGAACAAATGCCATTAAAAGAAGAGATGATTGATTTCTCATTTGTGTTGTTTGTTCAAAGTAAATGGAATAATTAAAATGCTTGTTTGTAAGCTTGGAAGTGCAAGAAGAAGAAGATGGTGATGAAAATGGCCATTTGAAAAGCAAACATCCTGCCCGTCAAATGCCAGCAGAGAACAGAAATTGATAGTTAACCTGAAAATGAATTGTTTTATGATTGTTTTAATTATTTTGTTGTTGTCGTCGTCGTTGAATTGGCAAAATTGAATTGGCTTTTTTATTATTAAATTACGATCTTTTGCGCAACAATTGGCAAAACTGGAAAATTTGAACGATTTTATTTCAACGTGAAAATGTCGAAATTGCACTTTTCTATTCAGGACATGACGCACGGAAAAAGTTGGTAAAGTTTTTTTTTTGAAAAATTAAATTTTCTCCTATAAATACAAAATTCAAAATTTTCCAATTCATATTTTTGTTTCAAATATTCATTAAAAAAATTTTTTTGAATTAATTTTCAAATTTTTCCATCAATACAAAAAATACAGTTCCTGACAACCTGGCTACTGTAGTTTTCAAATTTTGTTCATTAATCAACAAAAAATTCATCTTTGTATGAGTGGAGGAATTTTTTTTTTGAACAAAATAAAAATTTCCTCAAATCACTATTGACTGACTGACAGATTGGGATTGTGGAATAAATTTCATTGTGAAAGTGATCACTTTTATTACTTTTTCTAATTTTTCAAATGCCAACTTCTAAATTTGACTTTCAGACGCGCCATAAATAAAATCTTTTCAAACTGCAACAACACTGGAACAGCTGAAAAAATGACTGACAACACAAGATCAATTCAATAATCTGATTAATTTATCATATTCATCAAACAAACAAACAAACAAAATAGTGGTAATAAATTTATTATATTAATGTTCGTTTTGATGAACAAACAAAAATAGAAAAAAGTATCTTTCTTAGCTCTTGTTCAAAATATCTTCAAAACAAATCAAATACAGGGCACTGTTAATAATGTCGATTAATTGTAAGATGCTGTGCTATTACAAACAACAAAACTATTGAAACGGTATCTCTCTCCTTCTCTGTGGTGGTTATTAATTGAATTTCTCCCATTTTGCTGTTCAATTTTTCCGCTTTCAATGACATTTCATCTACCAAATGTTAGGTGATCAAAAAAAAATTAAAATAAACAACAACTACTACTACAATCCTCAGAAATGCTATATTCCCACCGAGCAAAAAGAATATTAAGAATACACCCGAGGGAATGTTTAAACAATTTTGAATAAAAAAATTAAAAGGTTATTTGTTGCTGTGAGAATTGTTAAAGTTAGTACAGTCAGTTGAGAAGATTGAAAACCACCGGCAGAGCGGATCATGTGAAAATTGTGCTATCAAAAAGGCCGGAAAAGCATTTCTTTCTATCAATCAATTCAAAGTAAGAAACAGGCAAAGTGTCAGCCTTAAAAAAGCAAAAAGAATTAAACACGGCAGCTTGTAAATTCCATTTTGACAGTTTAAACGTTAACAATTGTCCAAAATCTGACCTTTGAACAAAAAGGTTAGCTTGAATGTAGTTGCAAGCTGAAAATCAAAATTAAAGCTATTCCTCTAATCGGCCAAATCAGCAATTGGAAACAGATTCGACAGATCACAATTATTGAATGTTTATATTTTTTGAAAAAGTTGTAATAAATGATTTTAATTAAGAAAAAAAAAAAAACTTTTGCATACAGTACTGAGTAGTACGATGCGAAAAAGAATTACGGTATCAAAAATTAGTACATTAGGTACAGATTTAAGAATGAATTTAAGAATGAGTGCCAAAGTCAAAGAAAATAATATTAAAATTTGTTACGCCTATAAATTTATAGGAAAAAAGAAATAAAATAATATAAATTATTTTCCTTGTTTCGTTGGGATTTATTTTATGCGTTCATAAAATTTCAGATGGCCATTTTGATAGCTGTCTGATTGAATTGTTGTTGAAGAACACTGAAATCAAAGAGAATGTAATGTAATGTAATGTATAAGTATAATGTGTATAATGTTGGCATGTTAGCAGGGCAAGGCAGGAAGAAAATGACCAACGCAAGCAGAAATGAAGCGGTTTTTCTCAAAGGAAAGCCGAGCCCAACCGATGATAAATCATATTTACTTGCCTATAAAATTAGGTCGGCTATAAGACGAATTCTTTGAAGAAGTCTTTATTACTATTTTATTATCAAATTCTGTCATGTTGAAAATGCCAAACAGAGAGTATTTTTACAAGTATGCCGTTTTCAACTCTCTTCTCAGTTTTCCAACCAAGTGATGAATTATTGGTGATCGTGCTTATTAAAAATTATGAAAAATTGAAATTTTTATTCTATTACAAAGATGTCAGTTTTCTAGAACAGAAAAATTTGGATGAGACAACTCGGAAAAAGCACTGGTTAAGCAATAATAAACCATTGCGTGTGCACTACTTTGAAATGCCATAATTCAAATCAATTTTCAACTAGATTTACACAATCAACAATGTCAAATTTCAAAATTTTCGGATGAGTTAGGTGGAAGATTCTTTTTTTTTATCTTTTAAAATAAAACAAATAAATAATTTTAATAACTCTGCAAAAAAACATACGATTAAGAACAAGAAACGATCATTTCCATTGGCAATTTGTTTTATAGCTTTTTTTGTTGTTGTTGTTCAAATTTTAATGCAAATTCCTAACAATATATTGAAGATGTTTAAAAAAAAGAAACCACATGATAATTTTGGAAAGGTTTGTTGAAATTCAGTTAATAAATTTTTCCAGAGTAGTTTAATTTTGAAATATGTGAATCTGTTTTCCAACACCTTGATCAAGAGATAAAAGCTAATAAATAACAAAACAAAAAACCAAAAAAAACGTCAACTTGTTTCATTTGTTATGAATAATTAATTTTATTGCACAACAATAAATAAATATATATATATATACAATGAATGTTGCACCGGATGTGCTCGATGAATCATGTTGCAAGAGTGGGAAATAAGTGGTGCATTCTTATTCAAGTGATGTTTGTGTTATAAAATGAATGAACAAAATCGACATCAATTTTCAAATTGATGCTAATAAAAATACTCACCGCTTGCTTGTTTGGAGGCGGTTTTCATGTTGCTGTGCAAAAAATATGGACGCGAGTGTTGCTTGTGACGCCGGTGAGGATTATTATAGCAGAAGTTATGCTTTTTATGTGATTTTCAAAAATTCTGATACGCTCAATCAACTCTGCAAAGATTGTGTTGAATAAATTTTTAATAAGTAATCTCATTTGTACAACAATTTCAACGCAATCAATCTTTGTAACTTTTTTTTCCAAAATCACAAATCCATTCATAAAAACAAACAAACAAACAAATAATAGTTTTCACAATTTGATGCGAAAAATTTATGTCAAAGTGTGAAAATAAATTTACAAAAAAAAAAAGAATTACTACCCAAAATATTAATGTCCGCCCGTGTCTGATTGATGTACAGTATCTTTTGATGAATTGAGCAAAGAAATTTGAAATTGAAATTGAACAGGAAAAAAAACATTGAATGATTGTTACAGCAAAGTTGAAATAATTTTTTCTTTTGAAAAAAAATATACATTCATTTCTTTTATTTGAAAAGAGAAGCGTCAAAATTCTAACGATCACAAATAGCCTAGAAAATTTCCAATTGAACAATTCAATTCAACATTTCTTATGATAATTGAAAGCAGAAAGAAAAAATGGAAATGGAGCTTGATTTCTTTTTATTATTTATTTGATTGTTAATTTTTTATGAATAAAAACTAAAGGACAAATGAGTTTATATTGGGAGGAATATTTATTTGGCTTTTGTATAATGGAAAATAATTAGATGACAATTTTATCATCGTATGCAATCGTCAAATTGAACCGTTGAATAATCAGAACGAAACAATTTCCAATTTGCCTTTTTATTCGATATCACAACACTGTAATAAAAACCGTCACTCTCAGCCGGAATAATTATGATCGTAATTGTGTAATGAAGTTTCAAAAAAGAAAAAACAATTGTCATCTTCAACGACGAGTCTTGAATGTTTGTTTATTTTTAAAAAATTTATTAAAAATTAAAAACAAAACAAAATTGTCTCGCTGTTTGAACAACATCGGACACAGCAAAAGTGTAAACATTAGAACTAGAGTTCAAAGATTATGCAAATATTTTTTTCCAATTGTCAAGCTGTAAATTACGACCAAGCAGTGTTTTGTGAACATTATCAATGTCACATAATAATTTTCTTCAGATAAATCTATCTATTGTCAATGCTCTGAAGTTCAATGTTCAAATTTGATTTTGACAAATTGTCAATTTTTGCATTATATATTTTTTTGAATGTTGTTGATAAAGAAAAAAATTATTATTAATCAATTTTTCTACATATAAATATGGCTAAATGTTTATTTTTTTTTTTGTTTTTCTTTTGATCCACACGACCGCAACGCCTCACCGTGATCAACAACAGGGTGGCGCAACAACGGTTTCCATTCACGTTGACATGAATGATTGACACGCATCAGTGTCGGCATTCTTTTGATCTTCAAAGTTGGCCAGTTGGAAATTGTTGTAAAAATGTCTTTGAAAATTATTCGCTGCTGCTACTGCTGCTGCTGCTGTTGGTCTATAATTTTTAATTGATAAAATTTGAATTTGAAAATTTTTTATTTATCTTTCTTTAGAAAAACAAAAATTTCTATAATTACGAATAAAATTATCATATTCAAAAAAAAAAAAAACAAAAAACAAAACAAAACACTGTCTGCTGGCTATTGGTGTTGTGTTGCGGCGCTGATGATATTCGCGCCGACGACGTTTGTTCATCAATCGCCGGTGACGGGTCATAAATTTGATGATTGATTTCGGCTTTGCGGCGCGCTCGTAACGACAGCCAAAACGGCAGATAAATTATACTGTTGACATTGATTGCTATGACCGCCAGCGACAGCCAATCACACGTCGTTAGCGTCATTAATTTCACGAGCCGACTCGCCGCCAGAGGGCGACACATTTTCCCTGATCATCTTTTTCTCTTCAACGTCTGTCTTGTTCTCTTACTCGTTCGTTTCTCTGTGTGTCTGTGTCGTGGTCTGTGTGCTTCTCTCTCTCTCTCTCTCTCTTTCTCTTTCTCTTACTCTTTCTTTTTCTATTTCTCTGTTTCTCCAAACAACTTATTTTCTTTCTTTCTCTCTCTCTCTCTCTTTCAGAGTGAATCATGGTATCTACACATCAGCAGTATCTTTGTCCAGATTTTCTGAGTCCACTGCCAGCAACAACAGCGGTCGGCAGTGCTGCTGATGACTCGCCCGGCGCTTCTTGCAATGCTTCTTCTTCTTCACCGCTGCTGCTTGGTCAATCGCAGGACAGTGGCAAAAGTCCTCTCGCTTTGTTGGCCCAGACTTGCAACAGTATCGGCTTGCCAGACTTGCCGTCCAACACCAACAAATCCGACGGTGCTTCTCAGTGCACCAATGGCGGTGGTGGTGGTGGTGAAAGTCGACCGTCGCCATCGTCTACTGATCACCATCATCATCATCACCATGGTCGCAAAGAAGTGCAAAAAGTCCGCTCCTCTGCCGGCGACAGTGTCGACGGCGCGTGTTCGTCGTCGCCGGCCAAATGCAAATCTAGCACGTCTAAATCGACCACACCGGTGTTGTCTCGTTCTCCGGCGGCGGCGGCGAAAAAGGAAAAACACTCAACAACGCCCACTCAATCTCTGGCCTTGCCGACGTTGCCCACGTCGGCCATGTTCCAACATTTGTTACCCCCGGCACCGCCTACGGTCAGTCTGTCGTTGACCAACGGCGGTGCCGGCGCTTTCGCCTTGCCACCAAACAGTGTTGTGCAATTTCCGTGCTTCGGCGGCGTGTCGTCGACAACGGCGCTTGTACCTCCGCCCAGACCGTGCGCGGATCCGTTTTGCAAAACGTGCCCGCCAGCGGCCAGGGCGTGTCCGATTGGATGCGCCCAGTGCGCCGGTCACGCATCTCAAGACTACGCCTCTTCGGTTTGGATGAATCCGTACTTGGCGTCGCCTTTTTTCAACGCCGGTCTGCATCCGTCTGTGGCCGCCGCGGCCGCCGCCGCCGCTCAAGTCGGCATGTTCGCCAATTTGGCCAACGCGTTGGCCGGCTCTAATCATCATCCTACTGTAGCACAGTTTTTGAATCCCCAAAACAATACCACCACTGGTCAGCAATTACAATTGCAACAACAACAACAATCGTACGTGTGCAATTGGATGACCGGCGATCAGTATTGTGGTAAACGATTCGCTTCCGGCGACGAACTGTTGCAACATTTGAGAAGTCATGCCACGCACGATGCACTCAAAACTGCACCGTCCAATAGCAGCCCGACTATTGTCGCTTCTTCATCATCATCTTCTTCTTCTGCTTCTTCAGTTTCAGCTTCGGCTTCTGCTTTGCTTACACGCACTCTTTGTCAACAACAAAATGCCGCAGCTAACTATTTGAGTTCGTTGCGTTTTCATCCGTATACGAAAATTTTATCTTCAGCCGCCGCCGCTTTGCCCGTTGCCTCGCCGTTGGCACCATTCGCCTACGGTACGCCGACCATACCGCCGACCATTGCCGGCCTGTGTCCAAGCCAAAGATTGCCCGGTACATTGCAACAGCCTTGATTGTGCTGAATTATGGTAATGCGCAAAAAGCAAATTTTGTTCATATTTTTAATTACATATATTTATTTATATGTGCTTCTCTTTCTTTTTTCACCATATCGTATATTGTATATATATATACATAGTGTGCTTTGTGGTTTTTTTCTCTCTTTCTTTAAAAAAAAATTTTTTTTGCCTTGCTTTCAATAAAAAAAATTATTCATCTCTTCACAATTGCGGGCAGTAAATATGCTTTTTATAAAAATTCTTTTCATTTTTTTTTATTGTTGATGTTGTTGTTGGTATAAAAAACATAATTTAAGTTGGTTCTGATGCATAAAAGTTTTACAAATGATGCACAAAAACGAACAACTTTCCACACATGCAGACGATTCATTTTTATAAATAATTTATTTATTTATATGTATTTTTATGTGTAGTGATGATGGTTATGATGACTTGCTTGCTCGTCTAGATGAAGAGAGCATAGCAACAACAGCAGCACTATTGCTACTACTACTACTACTACTACTACCACCAGTAGTAATACTTATAACTAGTAGCCGAGGAGGAGTATTAATGGTGGTAGTAGAAGTAGTAGCAGGACGTTTTTATCAAATGGACGTCCGCTGTCAGCTACGTTTGATTTATTACTTGCTTGGTTTTGTCCCTGTCGAGATGGCTGCTTTGTGCGTTTGCCGAGCAGCTGCTACTTTCGGTTCGACATTGGTGCTTTTTCTTTGTTCAAATTTATGCATGCTTTCACCATTTCAAATGACAAATGTGTACACAATTTCCAAACGACAATTGTCAAATTGTTGCTTCTTAATACATTTTTTTCTCTTTATTCAATTGTAAAAAATTTTCATTCAAACATAATTTTTATTACCGTATCCGGTTTTATTATTTTTTCTTTTATGGAAAAGAAAGAAAGTATATCTTGTGGTACATGATTGCTGTTGGAGAGAATTGTACTGGTGACATTGGTGTTTTGCGAAAAGTTTGTGTGTAAACATGTGCTGTATCAAAAAGGTACACCAAGTTTGACGACCTTCGAGCTTTAAACTGATCAAAACACAGTACAAAGTATTGATGATAAATTGTGGACTTGTGAGAAGAGAAAAAAAAAGTATTAATTTGTAAATTCATTTTCACAGGGTATATTTTTTATTTCCATGGATGGTTTTTCCAATTCTCCATCTCCTCCTTCTTCGACAACTCCAACAACACTTTGAAATTCATTGATCTTAATCGTTTGGCTTTTTTATGTGTGCTAATTTTATACATGAAGAATGAATATATTGCCGTCGACGAATTAATTGATGATATAATTCAACAGCGCCGAACAGTGGCGGCGGCATCCTTTGAACGGGCACATTTTACGACCGTTGCGCCGAACAAACGGGCCGCCGACGACCGACAGCACACCGGTTCCATACTTTACCGGCGATTCACACCGTCACAACTGACCGTCGGTCGTCTTCTTTTACAACCTCATCAACCGGTCACGACGGGACTATGTTTTGACGCTTGCGTCAAAAAAAACAACAACAACAACAACAACAAAAAGATCAAAAGCAAAATGCCGACGACAAACAACGACAGACAACATTGTCGTGTTTGTTTGTTTGCTTTGCTTTTCATTGTGTTATGAATTGTCAATTTGTCATTTCAATCATTCAAGTTATAATTAACACCAAAACCAAATTCTTTTTTTTTTTTTCAAATATTCCAATGAATCATTGATGATGGTGATCAGGAATGTTTCATTTTTATTCAAAAATTTTTCCACCAATAAAATGAGAGGAACAAGTTTTGAATATTGTCGGGACACGCACACACACAGAGAGCGAAAGAGAGAGAGAGAGAGAGAGAGAGACGTGTCGGCGTGACGCAACTTTAACACAAGGACGTGTCGCTTTTAGCGTTGCGGTTGGCGACGACTGGAAAGTTTTTTTTTTCACAAACGTCAACCAACTCCACTGACACATGTCAAAATTGGATGTAAACAAATAAATATTCTTGTTATTGTTGTTGTTTTTTGTTTGGGTTTTACTATCCAAATTGTCAGACAAAAACAATCCACTGTACTACAGTAATCTAATTTAATTTTTTAAAAAAAGAAGGAACAATTCAAAAAAATTTTTAATTTTATTTTAATTGTTTGTTTGTTTGTTTGTTTATTTGTTTGTCAAATTGTGGAAGTGAATTAATTTTTCAGTTGGGATGAAAAATTTTTTAAATTGCATTTCTGGTTCGACAGTTGATCAAATAAAGAAATTGTCAACCGTGTGACAAAAATGACAAGCTGTCGTTTCAGCCATTTGCTTGTCGAACCAATTGGGTTGGAAAAGTGGGCAACAAGCGTTTGGCTGTGTGTTGCGAGCGGCGGCGGGCGTCGGCTCTGATCGCTTGGTCGATCCATTACCGTCGTCAGTGGCTGTCAAAAACTTTTCATTTACAACTTAATACTTAACTTGCTACCAACTGCAGCTGCTGTTCATAAGTAAATAAGTAATTAAAAATCAAATATATAATATACATTCGCACGCATGTCGACCGGGCATTTTATTCATTTAATTTCATACGTCATCCAACAATAATCATCCAATCACTGGATATTAAATTGTTTTTGTTTTTGTTTTTCTATTTTTTTGACTATATTCCCACCAATTACAAGCTGTTGTTGTTTTTATGTTTTCTTTATTTATTTATATATGTATATTTTTACTTTAATGTTCAAAATTTCTGCAACATGCTTGTCAAAAGAGTTGAAATGTCACAAACAGCTGTTCCGTTTGTAGATGACAAATTGCTTATTTTTCTGTTCATCGGTATTGGATTGGAAAATTATTATTTTTTCCTTTTTGACCAAAATTGCTATTCAACAACAAGTCCAGTCTACAACAAGGCAACAGGAAAAGCATCTGCTTTTGTTTATTTGTTTGTTTGTTGTTGTTGTTGTTGTTGTTGTTGTTGTTGTTGTTGCCACCCGAATGCGTTGTGTTGCTTGTCTCGTGCTTGTGAGAGTCCAGTGTCCAGAGATTTCTCTTTCGGTGACACTTGTCCAACTGGTAGTTGTTAGCCGCGATTATCCGGCCTCAGAAGGGTGGACAATAATCGTGTGGCTCCAGTTGGCGTGGCAAATTGCAATCTTGCAATTCATCATCCGGTTCCAAATGCCCAGGGCAGTCGTATTTCACGAATTCAGCCTTGTGCGATTTATGCTTTTTGCTTCTCTTTCAATATTCTCAAACACACATTTTTCACAATATTTTCATTTTTAAACAAGTGGAAAATTTGCCCGGAAAATATACTGCTAATAGCTTGTTCACGTGCCGGGGAGTGAAGGGGGGGGGGTTGAATGGGTAAAAAGTACTCGCACATCGGCCAGATGTACTTGCAAATGCCATCATAGCCATTAACTTTTCAAAGACTACAGGCTATTATGATTTACAAGAAATGCATTTTCCTGCTTCCTCGTCAGCTCAAGAGTGAAACTGCATTTTTCAATGATCAATTTGTATGCCTTTTTTAAAAAATATTTTGCCATCCTGATCTGAAACTTGCACGAAGAAGGAAATTGCTCACAACTTCTTCACAGTGATACGTAATAGTTGCCCTGAGACTTTTTGCAATGATTCATATGAGCAAATTATTGATATTATTGAAACTTTTCCATTTTTGTACAACAACAAAATAAATGTAGAATATCAAATTCAGCAAATTGACAAACAACAAAGTGAATGTGTTTCAAGTTGAAAAGCGAAATCATTATTTTGCCGGATAACACAGAGTGACATGAGCGATTTTGGCGTTGATTGAAAACTCTCCGTCTTGTCATTGTTTAAAATAGTTCAGCATCCCATATGTTTAAATTTTCTAGCAATTAACTTTCAGACGGATGAAAAATGGTCAACACTGAACAATTCCTGTAGCTAATCTTTGGAAGGTTTTCTTGTTGCACCGTTGTCGTTGTTGTGTAATTTGAAAAAAGAAAAACTACAATGCACGCAATAAATAATGATGATTTATTTATAATACATTTCTCGTTCTCTCAGACACAATTACGTCTGTTCAACTGTTCATCGGACGTTGGCTTTAAGTTCTTATTTATTTTTTTTTTGTAAATTATTATTCAACAAAAACAACTTGTATATAAATTAACACCTGAAAAACTTTTTCTCAACTTTTACAAAAGTACAGTAATCAAACAAAAAATGAAACATCAGACATTTGCAAAAAAAAACAAAAGTTGTTATTTGTGGGGTGAATATTTAAATAATTTTCAAAGTCCAAAAGTAGTAATGGTAAGGTAAGCGATAGGATGAATATGTTTGTTTATTGATTGCTTTTAGCTTTTGCACAAGACATTTTTCGTTACCAGTGATGTGTAGTAGTCAAAGTGCTGCTACTGCTGCTTGTTTGAACACACAAAGTGCTCGCATGTTACTATTCATAGTCTGGTGGTGTTAATGAAATTTTTTCAATTTATTCAATCAAAAGTGTCAAGTGGAAAGTTGATTGTTCTGAAGAGTCTTTTTCCAAAAGTGGAAATTATACGAACAAATAACTAATTTCTCTAATTACAAAGGCAAAAATTGTGCAACAGTTTTGTTTTGTCAATTTGTAATATGAGCATGAATAAATTTTACAGTATTAGTAATAACTGAGATGTTTCATATTTTGAACTTTCAAATTTTAAGCTCTGTTGTTGTTGTTGTTGTTGACCTGTGAGTAGTTGTTTGTACATGCAAATGTTAATACAAATAGGTCAACATCACTTGGCGTCGTCGTTGAAGTAAGTGACATCGTTCAGCATGGGGACAACAAATGCAATATAATATGTGCTTTGTCCAAGGTTGTCGGTCTTTTGCTTGATCGTATAAAGCAGGATCCAAAAAAAAAAAAACAAACAAACAAATTTGCTTCCCCCCAAAAGAGCAATTGTAAATGTTCACGTGTGAAATTTGCAACCAATTCTGCACTAGATACTGTCGTCGGGTTGGCAATAAATTTCAACCACGCACAATTCAAATTTCCATAAAAGATGTCATGAAAATGGAAATAATTCACGTAAGCAAAGTAGGAAGTTGTTTGTAATTTTCGTTTTGTCTTGTCATTAATCCCGTCTGCAACGGGTAAAAAAGCAATAGGATGCTTGTATGACGAACAGAATACTGATGACCTGGAAAACATTAATTTAACATACAAATGTTGTAACTAGTTTATGTTGTTAAAAAAAAATTTTCAAATTTCATGAAAGAAAAAAGTGATATTAATTTAAATTTAAATGAAATAACGTTGAATTTATTATTTTTATTTTGTCATTTTGCAAGTGAGGTTGTTAAAAATTTTCTATATTAAATTTGAAAACGAAAAAAACAAACTCCCATTTCAAAGTATAACAAGAAATTCGACAACTTGCTTACTGTAAACAGTACAAAGTACCCGAGAGATGATTTACAAGCAAGTGAATGAATTGCCATTTGAACAAGTTTGCAAAGTTATGCAAAGCATGTGAAGTATTTTTTCACCATTAGCGTATTAGTATTATTAATTAAAAAGTTTCAAGTAGTTTAATATTAATAAAAAAATTTTTATCGATAAAAGTAAATTTGTGAAAAATTCAATTATTGTGAAGAATAAAAGTTTATTTTTGTGTATTAATTTTGGCTTTTCCATTGTTCAACATTTTCGGGATGAATGTTGTTGTCGTTGTGAGATGGCGTCGCGGCGTTTTGGTTTTATCTTGAGTTGAGATAAAAATCGCCCAGCCGAGAATGAAACATGACGACTTAATGCGAACTCATTTCACAGTCATTCATCAGTTTGATTTATAATTTAAATTTTATAACTGTCAAATGGAAAAGTCACCATTCAGCGCAGGGCAATTATCAATTTGTTATTGTTGTTCAGTATGGATTGTATTATTTTTTATTTTAAATTTATTTATTTTTTTTGCCTTCCTTTCTTAACCCCTTTCTGTGTAAAGCGTTTCAACAGATCCGGGCGTGGTGACAAATGGTTCGCGTTTATTGCGATGATCATAAATTTCAAAATGTCACTCGATCAATGCAAACAAACCAATTTTTTCCACTCATCGTATCAGTCGAAAAATTTAAATTAAAATATATTTGCATATTGAAAAAACAGACAAACTTTATTTTCATTTTATCCGAAACAAATATCGTTCTTTTTTTACAGTATGTTTTGTTGATATTTTTTTTCAAATTCGTACTGTTTTTTCTTTGTTTATGAAAGAGGACAAAGTTGTTTGATTTAAATTTATTTTTAGCAATTGATATTCAATTGTAAATCATTTTTCATTTATTTATTTATTTATTGAAATTCAAAATGAATCACCTCCGTGTTTTATTGTTCACTCAGTTTTGCTAATGTAATGTCACAGTTGTCAAAGATGGCGCGCGTGTCCATTATCATTGTCATGAGGGATTCTTTTTCTTTTTGCTTTCTTTTGTTTTTAATAAATAAATTGTGCGTTCTAATTTGGAAAATTGAATTATTATTACGTGCAGGATATTTTGCAAAATTTGTAAATTGCGTATGAATAATGGAAAATTTCAAAGTTTGTTGTGGCATGGCCTTCAGTGACAACTGACCATTGTGCGATGATTGAGGAGGAGAACAAACGGTCGGCACCAGCGGTTCCATCATCCAAGTTGCAGCATGTCAAAAGATTTGTGTTGGAAGATGAATGTGCTCGTTGTTTTGGGCAGATTGATTGCATTGTGGCCGTTGAAAATGACCACAAATGATACTCTATGGTCGAGGGGAGTTGGAAGGCTTGACAGATTAACAAGCATTCGATGAATGTCAGCGCGGCTGGTTGTGTCGTACGACAGCGGATCACAGGCGATATGCTAATGCAAAATTGATCGTCCACGCTTGAAAGATTCCGCAAAGATTAGCCGTCAAACGATCGCCACGTCAAACTCCACTCTTTTCCCCCATTGAGCTTGTGTTCTTGCTGAATGAATGCTGACCCTGAAAATGATCAAAAATCCGTGAACACTGACCAGCAAACTTAATCGACCGTATACAACAGAAAATTATTATTTTCAAATTTCATAATCATATCAAGAAAAGCACCGTTATTATTATTATTATTATTATTATTATTATTATTATTATTAATGTAAGAAGTGAAGATGACGATCAACATGAAGCAGAAATTGTGTAGCTAATGAAACTGACTGATGTCAAATGCAAATTCCACTCGGGTATCATTGCTCAAATGTCCAACACTCGTGACAATTGCTAAATTTAGACTAAAACAGTAAACCTCACTCACTAGTTTTGTGTTTTCCTTATTTTTATATGGCAAAATTGACAATTTTTAGCTACTTTTCAAAATTTGCATATTGCACGTCAATTTTTCACGTTCATCAATTTCTTTCTGCTTACAACGTGTGAAAGTCAATATTTGCATGCAAGTACACGGCAAATTTTATTAATAAATGCGTTCTGTTATAATTAAAAGGTAAATTTTGATGAAAATTGTTGCTCATCATCATCTTCTTCCATACAATTGTTATTATTGTTATTGAAAGTGATCATTCCCTATTTGGCAATTGAATAATAAATTTTACATCTGCCTCGGAGATATAATTAGCCGTCTTATTGAAGCAGGTTGTTGTTAAATTTAACACAAAGTGAACAAATAATAAATTGACATTTTTCCATTTTGCATCTTGCAACGTGTACAGGTTGAACCATTTGCTCAAATTTATAATGTTTTTTTTTTGTTTGTTTTAATGTGCATTTTTCAAATTTGTTCTTTCCACTATTGAAAGCTAACCGGATGGCCGTGTCACTTTCATGACAAAGCATCCATCAGTGAGCAAAAAGAGATAAAGCTGAAAATGACAAACGCATTGGGCACTTGTGTGTGTGGGCACAAATTTTCCCTTCCAAACTCATGCCGGATGCCAGATGATACATAAATTTTCTCCCCCAACCAACCAATCTATATCTTTAACGGTATCAATCAATCTGAATCATCCGTATGATGGTGAATGATGACATTCTCAACCTCATCATCATCATCATCATCATCATCATCATCATCATCATTATCATCATTGTCGTCGTGGTCGTGGTCTTCATTTTTTGAATTTGAAAAAAGCATTCTTCCAATTTTTCAATTTTCTTCTTTCATTGGATTTTTTTGAAACAAATCAACTGAACGATGACACTTTTTTTGCATGCTCATTTTTTATCTACAGTATTTTTTCAACGTGAATTTTTCAAATTTCAAGCTTTTCTTTTTTTTTTTTTTGTTCCAAATTTTAACTTTTGACTAAAAGTAATATTTTACAACAATATGAGTAATTTCTTGCAAACATCTGTTAAAATGACAACTGCAAGGTCAGCAGCATTCAGGATTAACTGCTCTTCTGATAGCGTCTTCAACGTTAATAAATAACAAGAAGAAAAAAAATGCAAAAAATTTTTATCCCTTATAACGACATTGATATTCAAATGCATGAATTTATGCATCGGTTTTTTTTATTAATTCAAAATTCACATTTTATCATTTTGTTTTTTCTCTCATCGATTTACATCTAAATCATTGTGATGAATGAGTCATGTTTGAAAAATGGTACATCGCCTACTGTAAACACTGTAACCTCGACCGTGCGTCCAACATCCCACAGTGCAACCGTCTTTTGAAACAGGTACATTAATTATCATCTCTTGATTGTTTGTTTTCAATCTGATCAATTTAACGGAAAAATTAATAATTGAATTTGTGAAGAAGCAGAAGAATAAGAATAATAAATTATACCAACAATGTTGTTCAACAATCAAAATTATCACGATCATATTTTGAAAAGCAATAAAAGAAAACAAAACGACAATGGTAAAGATGTTTTGAACATTAAATTTGTTTATCGCATATAGAAAATGTTTCATTCATTTTTTTTTTCATATGATAAACATGTGACAATGGAGTATGTATGAAAATTTTTTGATTGTATATTTTGAAGGTATTGTTCGTTCAATTTTCCCACAAGCAACGACTGAAATTTTGCAACAAATCATTTAAACCTTCCAAATAAAAGCACAATAATTATCAAACAGCCGAAAAAATAAATTATAATTTTGTACGAAATAGACTTACTGTAATGTTTTGAAATTCAATTTTTTCTTGATTATTTTTATTGTTTTTTTTTTGTAAAGCGTAAATTTGCTGACAAGTTTGAAAAGATATCACCAACAAACTTTATTTGAATAAACGGCTACAATAAATAGCTTAATTTTTTGACATCGAACACTTCAGCACGTAAAATTATTTGCAAAAATCATAAATAAGTTTCTTCTTTCAAAGAAAGTAAGTACTCTTTGAATTTATATTTGAAAAAAATGTTTTGAATATGGAAAAAAGAAATTCACATTTGAAAATTTTAAATGAACATTAAAATGAGGATAAATTAATTTTGTTCTGCTGCTGTAAATGAGCTTCACAACTATTGCGCGTTGGTGGTGACTATAATTGAAATAGCTTCATCAAATTGACGTGCATCAAATTTTTGTCAGCAACTGTTCGTCAATTTGAAACTAAAACAAAAATAAAATGAAACCATCCTCTGACAATGCTGTCCAATTGTGTAGCTGATTAAGAGAATCATTTTGAATTAATAATTGCCATTTCAGTTGTTCTGAGTTGAAAATTAAAACCAAAACTACAGTATACATATAGATCATTTTTATCACTTTTATTACTGTGAACAAAATTGTTGCAAATTAGCATAAATTAAACGAACAAAAAATTGAAAAAGCCGTCGGATGGCAACAAAGCCTGCCAAGGCGAGATAGATACAGGCCAATCTATCAAAATTAGCTGTTGAAGCTGCCAGTCAGCATCTGTCAAATGATTAAACGCCCAGGATTGTTTTTGACAGCTGATCGATGTTCACGTCACGGTCAAAGCGTTCAAATCCACGCCGTTGCCATTGCCAAACACGCATCCTCCATCGCCTCCTGAACTTCAACTTTGAACAACTGAACACAGTCGATCATCATTTGATTTATACCAATAATTAATAATCATTTTTTTTTGAATTTATACAAAAATAATTACACAAAATTTTACAACATGTTCAATTCTCATATTATTATTATTATTATTACTACTATGGTTGTTGTTGTTGTTGTTGTTGTTCTATTATTTTAATAAAATAAGTAAAATTATTCATAATAAATAAGAAAAGTAAAGTATTATTATTTATTATTATTGGATGAAATATTGACCGATTGAGAAACATTTTCTGCTCGCATAACATCAGTTTCAGTTGACGAGTCAGATCAATCAAAATTTGCAAATAATTTTGTAAATCAAGCACAAATGTCTTCTGAAACATATTTGCTCAGATAAATTATGCATGTGACAACACGAGGTAAGAAAATTAAATCAATTCAAATCATCCATACTATCTGTCTGTCTGTCTGTCTGTCTGTCTATCTATCTATCTATCTATCAATCTATCATTAGTTGTTATTGCACACTGTTTTACCAAAAAAAAAAAAAAATTAAACTTTAATCATTAAAATTTATTTAAAGTTACTTTTTCTTTAATAGACATTTTGACATTCAATCATATATAGTATCATGCTGACCTGATGAAATTTGGTTTCTGGGCAATGTTTCAAAATGAGAACTTTACACTACTAGGACAGCAATCACATGTCATTGTTAGTAATGTCAAAACATTTTAAGAAAACTTCATAACGTATGATATGATATTTGGCAATTGAACAATTCAAAATTCACTTCTGAAAGTCACATTATACTTTATAACTTACCTTTTGAAATATTCAATTCATGACTTTGATATAATAAAGAATAAATAATTCTTGTCATGTTCGATCAGGTGAAAAGTTGAGATCCTTTCCAACACTCAACTACTACATTCAATAAAACGTTGTTCAAATGCAAATTTTCAAAAATATTATGTTCATTTTGTAAATTTTGTCATACTTTTTAACCAGTCAATTAATGAAACATTAATTACTTTGAAAATTTAAAACTTTATTTTCAAAATGTACGCAGAAAAAAAATTTTTTTAATAATTTCTTTTCACATTAAAAAGTAAGCTTGTAACATAATTATTATTTTATTATTTATCCAATTTAATTGATTATCTGAGCAAAGAAAACAAGACCATCTCATATTGAGCAAATTTTCCAAATTTCCAACAATTGAACCCTGAAAATCGTAAAATACAGAAAAACTAGCGTCTTACTTTTACTGGTTGAAAGAAGTTATTGTGAAGCAAGCTTTTTCTCATGAAAATTATGGCAAATGAATTGAAATCAATTCTCGTTATTTTAATTATGTTTTTATTAATGGCTACAGAAGCAGATGAACACAGCCATACGGTAAGTCTGTTTTGTCACTTTTATGTGACTTCTTCACCTGGCCGTATTGTACATCTGCTTGCTGTTGGTCACCATTTCCACTTTACTGTCTTTTCTTTGTTAAAATATGCTTTCTTTGACAATATTTATAATTTATTTAAAAAATAATTTATTGAAATTGAAGCAGAACAGGTTTTTGCATTTTCATATTAAAGGCTTACTTCTAAAGACAATGTACCGAAATAAAATAATACATATTTAATATAAATTTGTACTGTCAAGCAAATATACATATATGGATTTATATTTAATTTTCAAAATCATTAAATATTAAATTATGAAAATATATTGTTGTAAAATTGTTTTTTATTTGATTATTTTGTTGAATTTGCATTTCAAGCTGTAAATGTACTAAAACTTTCATTACACACGAACACTTATATATATTGCAGTAATATTTTCATTTTTTTACATTATTATTCATACTTTGTTGAACATGATGCAATTCTAACTGTCAACATGTAAGTTGGGCTTATAATTTTAAAAGTTTATTCGTTTATTAAAATTTAAACATTGTTACAGTATTTTATTTTCAGGTACATTAAGGGAAAATAATGATGATATTTGTATCCTTTAGTTTTTAATACCTTTAAATTTGAAGAAAACCTTATATTTAGTATGCTTATGCAAAGCAAAGTGATGCATGTCGTTCATTTGAAGTGTTCAGATATTGAGCAGATTATTTTCAGTACAAAGATGGAGAAGAAGTTGTGTTGTGGATGAATACTGTCGGGCCGTATCATAATTTACAAGAAACTTATCCATACTTTTCATTGCCATTTTGCCGGGGAAGCAAGCTTGCAATTGCTCATTATCACGAAACAATTAGTGACAATTTACTCGGTGTCGACTTGGAGTTTTCTGGTTTGGACATCAAATTCAAAGGTTCGTTTAAACTTTGATAAATAAATGTTATTCTTTTTTAAGTGACGCTTGTTCTTTTAGTTGATGTAGCTAGAACAGCATATTGTACTTTAACACTTTTAAATGAAGAAGTGGACGCTTTGCATCATGCTATTCGAAATCATTATTGGTTTCAAATGTATATTGATGATCTACCTTTATGGGGTTTGGTGAAGTGAATTGTTCACCATTTATTTTCAGTAATGAAAGAATGTTTCAGGAATTGTTGGAGAATATAGAAATGATGAAAATTTAGGAGAATCTATGAAATTATTTACTCATCGACTTTTTGAAATTGGATACAACGGTAACACTATTGTCGAAGTAAATCTGACTTCTAACAATCGGATAAATTTGAAGCCTGACGTTGCTTTTGATCTAACCTACGAGGTGCGAAGTTTTGGGCTAATTTATTGAAGAGCATGAAATTTTTAAGAAAACTGAAAAAACAAATTCTTTGAAATCTCTTTTTTTTGCAGGTAAAGTGGAAACCTTCTACTGTTCGATTTCACGACAGATTTGACAAGTATTTAGATGCGAATTTTTTCAAACATCGAGTTTGTTTTTTCTTAAATTTATTTTTAAAAAGATTTGTCATTTAAGTATTTTTTAGATTCATTGGTTTTCTTTGTTCAATTCATTTATGATGGTTATATTTTTGGTCACAGTCGTTGCGTTCATTCTCATGCGAACTCTGCGTAAAGATTATGCGCGTTATGAGAAAGATTTGAAAATGGACGATTTTGTAAATAAGCATCACTGACGTTCACCAAAGCTATGAATTGTTAGCTTTCCTTTTTGTATAATTACAGGATCGTGACTTTGGTGATGAATATGGCTGGAAACAGATTCATGGGGATGTTTTCCGGTCTCCCAGTTTTCCGATGCTTTTCTCTTGTCTTATCGGATCTGGAATGCATGTATTTGTCATAGTTATTGTCGTTATTCTCATCACTTTCTGGGGAGAACTTTATTTGGAGTAAGTAGTATTAATGTATTGTATAACAAAAATTTAAAAGTATTACATTATTTTTAATACAATTTGATTTTTTAAACATGCTTTCAGTGGTTTCTATTTTTAGACGAGGTTCAATATTGACTGCGACGATATTTTGTTATGCTTTATTTTCTCCAGTCAGCGGCTATGTTGGCGGCTGCATATATACTCATTTTGGAGGTAATTTAATGAAAATATTTTTGGACAATTTTGTTCTTTATCACGATGTATGATAGTTTTCTGGTTTTCAGGCAAGAGGTGGATCAAACAAGCATTATGCTGTGGTAGTTTTCTGCCATCGTTGGTGGCCATTGCTGCTAGCATTGGCAACATTTCAGCTTTATACCAAAGCTCTACTCGATCTATACCATTTGGAACGATGGTATAATTTTGTTGATTGTGTTTTTATTTTTACTTGTATTTTGCTATTATTTTTTAGGCGTCCATTGTTGCGATTTATGCTTTGGTCGTTTTGCCTTTGACGTTGATTGGATCAGTTGTTGGTCGAAATATGAATGGCCGACCGAATAATCCATGTCGTGTGAATGCAGTGCCACGCCCAATACCTGAAAAGAAAATTTATCTACAACCCTGGTTGATCATAATCGGAGGTGGTTTGCTTCCTTTTGGTTCTATATTTATAGAAGTGTAAGTGTTCAGCAATGAAATAATATGAAATTGATTCTTTACTTATGGTGTTTTTTGATTACTTGTTTATTTTTGTAGGTATTTTATTTTTACATCATTCTGGGCATATAAAGTTTACTATGTTTACGGGTTCATGTTTTTGGTTACCATTTTGCTTGCGGCTGTTACCATGTGTATGACCATTGTCTGCACTTATGTGCTGTTGAATTCAGAAGACTATCGTTGGTAAGTAAGCGTGATAAATTTTCTATAAAATTTCATTTTCATATTTTTATTCTATATATATATTCAGGCGCTGGACGAGTTTTCTTTCTGGAGCATCCATATCGTTGTACTTGTACTTGTATTCTATTTATTATTTCATTTATAAAACTCGGTGTGTATGATTTTTCTTCTTGTTGATTGTCTGACTGTTGTTGTTCATTTTGCTTTTGTTCTAGGATGTATGGGTTTTTTCAAACGACATTTTACTTTGTCTATTCTGGCTTGTTTTGCATATTTGTTGGTTTGATGTGCGGTAAATATTAATTTAGCTTTATTATTATTATTATTATTATTATTATTATTTTAATCTCTTTTCTTCAGGTGCCATAGGTTATATGGCAACGGCGAAGTTTGTGCGCCGAATATATGCATCTGTGAAAATTGACTAGATTTCAAATTGCAAGTTCAGTTGCATTTATCTACCTAATTTGACGGTGAAACAAACACTATTGGGTTGCTTGTTGTAAAAAAATTTCTTTTATTCAGTAAACGTTATTCATTATCACATCTTTGGTGCATATTAAATTTTAACATCATCATTATTTCAATACTTTGGATTGAGTGTGTATTTTTGAAATTGTGTAATATTATTTTATTTCACTTTCAGCGTTCGGCTTTCACGCGAACTGATCAACGCTTTTTTCAGCTTCATCTTTAAACTGTGAACCTTTGCCTGTGAAGCAGTAATATATTTTTATGCCTATTTTTTTGTTTATAGTGTAAAATTCTGAATGAAATCAAACGAGTACATTGCTCAAAGCAAAATATTGCATTTCCCACTGAATTCAATTTTATTGCATTATATATTAAAATAGATTTTCAGGCTCAGTTTAAATCCATGGTCGTCACAGTTTTTGCAGTGTTTTCTTATTTTCACTCAACTCTTCTTTGTTGATGGTGATGGGGTTTTATTTTTTTTTCTTTGAAAAATTATTTATTCAAATTTTTTTCTATTTTCATAGTTTTATTTATTTTATTAATTTTTTCATAAACACATTTGTTGCGTTGCATTCAGTTTTACATAATTATAATGTTATCTATAAGACGGTAAAAGGAAATACAGTTAAAATGCATTTTTAAAAAATTTTTTGTAGTTTTTATTATTAAAAAAAATATAAATTAAATATAAATTTTGTTTTGAAAATTTTTGGGTATTTTTCTGCTATATTAATCACTTTTGAATGGTAAAATAAAATGGACGCACATTGGTTTATAACTAACTTTATCATCAGTTAATGTGTTATATGGTTAAATGGTTGGTTAGTTTGGGTGTGTGAGCTTGCTGATTATCTCGATTTATTTTTCTCATCTTCTTCATTGACGTAGCCTTGCAGCTTGTGAAAGAAGCTTGCTAAAATAATATCAATAGACGACAACGGCATATAATCAGGATTTGGTAATAGCAAACTTGAGCGCCACTTTCACGTATACTGATCACACTGGACTGCTGCTTTAAACTAGCACAACAGAACTTTAAAGCAAAGCTGCTACTGTAAACAAGCGACCCGACCCGCCAGGCGACCTTGACCCGCACAAATTGGTTGTATGTAATATGCCATTTGCTTTAAAGTGAGCAGCATTATTCCACACTGATTGCATAAAAGCGCGTTGTTTGTTGTTTCAGCGCGATCGTCGTCACGTTTCTTTTTGCTTTTTCTGAAACATCTTCGATTTTTCGCCTGCAACAGCAAGCAAGCAATTCGCATAAAGGTTAGCGCAGCATTTCAGCGTCAGGCGGTGATTCTTATTGTTTGCACAATATAGAACACATTGACTATTATACACGTATTATACATTTTTGTGTCTGTTGGTGTTGTTGTTGTTGTTGTTGTTGGTGGTGTTGTTATTGGAAACGCGAACTTTATTTTAAGCTTGTTGGGATAAAGCTTTTAAAAAGCATTGGATGCTTTGAAAGTTCAGCTTCATGGAAATTGTTCGAAAGCCTACCCTCGACTATTACTCGTTGATTGTCTTGACTAATCAAAGCATTGTCGCCTATTGGAAACGATTTGTTGATAATTTTTCGTCTAATTATACAATTCCGTTCAGCTTTTTCAAAGATCTTCAACAAACTTGCTCCTTGCATCCGCAAAACATTTGCAATGTGCTTCTTCTTGCTGTCGCGCTCACCGCACTCAGGTTCATGTTTATCAGATTTATTTGCAGAGTGAGTTTTTTTTTTAAAAAAAAAAATATATATCTATTAAAACATTTTCAATTTGAAAATTTTTGTTTAATCTCTTGTTTTTTTTTATTGTATATTAGCCTCTGGCTAAATTTTGGAGACTCACTGCCGATATCAGCGGAAAACTTCCAGAATCACTTTGGAATTTGACCATGTATTTGTTCCTTTGGCTGAACACTTGTTGGACACTGCTACGCACGGATCGTTGGAAATATTTCACTGATCCGTTGTCCATCTGGGATGGTAAATATTTTCATTTGTAATAACGAAATTTTGTATTTTGTAAATTTATTCTTATTTTTTACAATTTTATAAATATACCTGTTTGATTAGCATTGTAAATTTATCATCAATATGCTTCAATACGAAGAAATTTTAATACTACAGTAAATGACAAGCAAGTGATCATGTTTACAGTAATATGAATATTAAACGTAAACAATTTCGAATGTTACTTGTAACTTGTAAATGATGATGAAATTTGATTTAATGATGAATTATACAGTATTATATCATAAATTTTAGAATATTTATTTATTTATTTATTTTTTAAAAACAATTTTCAATGTGATGATAATCAGTGGGCGTGCAAGTTAAAGATTTAAGTAATTGATCTTGTGCTTTTTGAGCATCTTTTACTGGAAAAGAAGTATTGAAAGCATAAAGTGTAAAATTTAACAACAGAAACTTACGTTTTAGTTGAAAAAAGTTTAATGTATTCGTATTCAGTTAACAAGTAATTTTTCAATTGTAATGAAAAGGTAATGGCTTGATTTGCAATTTGAAAAGAAAAACTACTAATTTACTGTGCACTGTCGATTATGGAACATCTGACATGAACATTCTGAATCTGAAGTTTAATATTTTGCATTTTCATATTACATTTCACATGCACATTGATGATTTCTAATTATTATTCTTTTCGTTAACTTTATCTTACCTGCAACGTAGTGTTGTTTTTTTAAGATTTTTCACGCGACCGATTGATTCCATTTGAAATTGAAGTTGTATATTTCACACAGACTGCTTTTTACGTGCATGCAACGTATGGAACAATTTTCATGGAACAATGGCGAAAAGATTCCAAAGTGATGGTATTTCACCATTTGTTGGCAATCACTTTGCTTTTCTTTTCTTGGGCAGCTAGGTAAGTTGTCGGATTTTATGTTGCTGTTTGATTTCGTTTAAACTTTTCAGAAGTTTGATGAACAAAACCATCTTGTAGGTATGATCAAGTTGGAATTTTGGTACTCTTCCTCCACGATGTTAGCGATGTTTTCCTGGAATGCGCGAAAATATTCAAATATTTAAAGTATCGAGATAATACATACTACTCGTTTTGTGAATTTCTGTCCAACGCATCGTTTGTTATATTTACTGCCAGCTGGTTAGTTTTACTGCAAAAATACCTTTTCATTTACGTTTCACAGTCTATAAACTGTTGTATGTTGTAATTTTTGAGCTAAATTTGACAATCTGCTGAAGCAGTTGTTGTTTAATACATAATACCGACAGCTTGATATTGATAATTCGGTAGTTAATTTTTCAGGTTTGTTTTTCGATTGTACTGGTTTCCTCTGAAGGTGCTTTATACATCGTTTTATGGAAGCGTATTTCTCGGACCTGACGATTTGCCATTCATTCCTGTGTTCAACTTCATGTTATGGCTACTTTTTTTTATCAACATCTATTGGTTTCACGTATGCTTTGTACATTTTGAAATTAGTAATCTGCAATTTTCAATTCAAAAATATTTGTATTTATTTGCAGTTCATTCTTATGCTGATTTATAACTTAGCAACGGGAAAGTTTAAAGAGCTTGAAGACAGCCGTGAATTGGAGGTAAATGCTTAATTAACTGTATTGTTCATTTTTTGAACTTTATTTGTTTCATTTTTTACAGAATTGTAATTCGCAAAAACATGACTGATCCATTGGTAAAGATTGTCAGTGTTGGAAAATTGATTTTGCATTCTTATTAAAGAAAGCATTGTTTCATTAAATATTTATTGCTGATGATTTTCTTATATTTTTTGCACATCTTCTGAACTTGTTCTGTAAAAAGACTGAAAAAATCTTGATATTGCAGTTCTGTTGTGCCTGAAAAAATAATTTCAATCACATACACACATAACAGCGGTCTGTCGCAGTGGAGTGGAGAATCAATTGCAATGGCTGTGCTGTACGTTTGTTTTGTTAAAGCATTTCGATGTGTGGTGATCATTTAATTAATGCTGATGAAAACTAATACTGATGATCTCTGATCGACAAGCACGGCAGGAGTTGTTGTATTTTTGGCTGTTGATTTTCTTTGGTTGTGTTCTTGGCTTTATATTGGCTAATATTTTTCACATCATAATGCCGCGTTCTAAAGCATATTTTATTTGCACATCACGTCACGTTAACAGGATGTCATGCTTGAAGTAAAAGATTTGAGTTAGATATATTTATTTTTGATCAAATAAAAGATTTGTTTTCTTCTTTTCAAAACCAATCAACAACCGTCATCAACTAGGAACATGTTTGTTAATTATTTTCATATATTTATTTGCATAAAGCACGTGCTGATGAAAAGATACCAAATTTCATTGAAAAAAGTTGTATTTCAAAGTAATTACTTTTAAAAAGCTGAAATTGTATCCAGAATGAAATTTGCTTTACTGTATACGTTGTTTTGCCATAAAAAATGCACCATTTATTATTATTATTATTTATTTATTTATTATTTCATTTTTGTAAAAAAAAGACCATTCTCTGAAGTAAGACTTTTATTGTTTCCATTCTGTGCATGAGATGCTATTGTCCAGTTAGTGCAGTTAGGGGGTTAATTTAGCATGATTAAATTCAGCTTTGAACCGCAAATGAGACATTCTCTTTATTCGGGCAGGTGGAATGCTAGTTGACCAATGACGTTATGGTTCACCGATTGCTGATCACTCTGTGCGCTTCAATTGTTGTACAAGGTGTCGACATTGTAAAGCGGATATTGTGATCTCGCTCAATCACCGACCGTAACAAAGGCAACCCTAGGTCCGGATTAATCAAGCAGAATAGTAGTTAGCCTGCTAGATTGATTGTTGGAGCATGGTCGATTTTTCACTTCATCTGCCAGGTTAGTAGAGAGCGATGGTTGTCGGTTGCTCATTTGCAGCAGTGTATTATTATTGTTCAAGCACATGACTGTTGCAGTGGTACTTGACTGAAAGCGACATTAAATTAACTGTCGTACGATTAGCTGGAGTACGGTAGTAATTGGCGCCGAGTTGGCAAGCAGCTGCATAAACAAAACGCGTCACTTGACGATCATAAATTTCTTCCTTGAACAACTTCTAACTGGGAATATGCGTCGGCTCTTTGCAAACTGCGGTCAGGCGCCGGACGACGCCTGGCGCCAGTTAACATCCGTCAGGCTGTCCATTATAGCAAAGTGTCGACAGATGAATAAGTTGCACAGGTGTCAATGAGTTGATTTGTTATTTTAGCTTCCGACACGTTATGGGTGGTGCAAATGATTCGCATCTATTCATTCAATTTTTCACGCTAGCCTTTTCACGTTTATTACTTTTTAGAATTAATTTGAAGAACAACAACAACAACAACAAATAATAATAATAATAATATTAATTTTTTGCATACAATTGATAAAAATGTTCAAAAAGTAAAAAACAGAAGAATATTTCAGTGCTTTGTATGTCTGTTGCAAATAAAGTTCTGTTGCTTTGTTTCGTTACAAATTTCCACACAAATTTATATTGATTATGAAAAAAATTCGCATAATAACAATTCTGTTCAAATTTAGATGATAGATGATGATGAATTAATGTTTATTCAGCAGTTTGATAAGTAGCTGAATTGGAAGGCATTGCTCCTGAAATTGATAACAAATGCTGAAATAGTTAGCCGGTTGAATAAGCACGCTATTACTAATAATATACATTATAGTTCAACTGTGCTGTTGTTATCTGTGCAAACAAACATTGCGTGTATGCAAAAATTTGCATTGCATTTTAATTTTAATTTTAATTTATATCATTTCAATGATCATCAATTGCTTATCATATTGCACATTGATACTGATGGATGCTGATGAAAGTTCTGTTATACGCAAATGCGCTCAGTGCATTTTGTGCAGTTGTAGTGAAAGAAAACGTCTTCAATCAATTCAAAGTTCCGTGAAACAAATGCAGAAGTATTACTTTTTGCATTTTATGCACTTTATCAGCAGTGTATTGTAGTAAAAATTTATCATTACGTGAAATAAATCTTCTTCTTTCTTTTTGCTTCATCCTGGAGTGCAGCAAACAATTCCTGTTACGGTATGTGTTATTTTCAATTTACTACATCTGATGAACAAGATATTGTAAAAATGTTTTGTTTTGTTTTTGATTAAATTTCACTTATAATTGCAAAGCTGTAAAATGTATTTGCAATCATCACGTTATAAATTATGTCCTAAAATGTAAGTAGCAGTAGTGAAGACTGAAGTGAATGTTTCACCTATTGAATGAATGAAGTTGTTTTACAAATAACTCATTTAGCCAATTTGTATTTACTTTAGCTAATGGATGAATTTTTGTTTCACTATATTTCAGACGTGATCAAAATGTATACAGTTTCGCTTTGCTTTTTTTTTTGTTTTATTTTTAAGCTTGACAATTGATAAAGCATTGCAATTCTTGTTCATTAAAGCTGTGCATTAAAATAAGTTTTATTTATTGTAGAAAAAATAACAAGCAAATTTGTTCTTGATTTTATTTAAAAATCTTACAAGTCTTCTTAAACAATACAAACATCTTCTCTGATTCTGTTTTTCTGTAGAGTTTTCACATCAATTTATACATCAAAGCTTATATACTTTGCTTAAGTGTAGGAAATCTGAAATTAAGGAATGGCAAAATTAAAATTTTTTTCATTCTAATGACATCTGTTTCTATTTGCATTTGTTTTGATGTGAATTATCAATGCTTTGTTTAATTAGTTTTCGCTTAGCATTGTCAAACCATAACTAGCCTGAAAAAGTAGCAATATGCACTGAGCTTATTTGTAAATGATAGCATCTAAAATTGTTTTTAAAATGTTTTTGCTATTCTTTTTTGAACTGGTTAGTTTGTTTAAGAAAAAGTATTATCAGCAACGATGAATCAAAATACTTTTTTCAAAATTAATTTTCTGATCAAACAATAAAGCGGCTTATTGCTTGAAAATAAAGTAAATTTCACTTACGTAAAAATGCTTTTTTGAAAGAAATTATTTTTGTTTTTTTTTTTTTTTAAAGCAAATGATGCCATTATTTTCAAGGACATTTTAATCAGAGCGTGCTTGTTTTTAATTTTTAATTTTTCCTTATATCTACCTTCTGCTGTTATTTCTCAAAAATAAACTGCTTATTTTGATTTTTATGAATATCGTTATTTGTCATTTTAGTTTTTGGATTCGATTTTGTTTCACATTGAAATATTTCAATGAATCAATTAAAAAGTACAACAACTGAAAAGAATAATCCATACTATTATTATTATAGATTTTTGAGCTGATCAAAATTTACTAGAAGATGATGATAAATTTTAAATCAGGTTGTTTTTAATTTGTTATTCTGCTATAGCCTGTGATTGATGCTTGCTGTCTACGGGCGCGTGGGCAGTCAGGTTGCTAGGCACGTTGCGGGCCGACCAATCACTAGTCGACTGCCTACTGTAGCTTAGCCCAGAGGCCGTTGTTGCATAGTTGGCTAAGTATTTGCAATAACCGCAGCGTGGCGTACGCTTTGACGTTTCATTGTTGTTTATTTTTTTTCTTGAAGTTTTATTTTGGCATGTAAAAAGGTGGTCACAAAGAAGCGACATGTCGCACTGGAAACAGCCTGTTACAATAGCGATTTGGATATCTTTACTATATGCGGTGATTTCCTGCGCCGAAGAATACGGAAATAGCGGCCAGCAGAAGCCAAATCATTTGCAGAAGAAAGTTTTGCACAATACATTCAAAGCATTGTTAAATTTTCGTTCTGATGCCAACAACAGCACGGACAGTTTGAAAATGCGTGCGTCTCGTTCCAAGCTGATCGCCTCAAAATACATGAAAGATCTTTTCGAACAATATCGCTTGAACGCTGCAAAGAGTAAAATCAGCGGAAATGTGGTGAGAAGCATCACTCCAGTTATAGGTAAGCGGTGCTGTTCGTTGTTTTCAATTTCTTTAATTCATTTCTCTGTCCCTTCTTGATTACCATCGACTATTTGTTATGCGATCCATTCAGCCCAACAGACCACATGTTTTCACGCTAATTGTTAACCAGACGACCATTAAATCTGAGTACGGCGCCATTCAGATGCCCAGGTTGTTCCATCAATGATGACCCGTTGCTGTTTGCATGTCAATCATGAGGCCTTCGACCCAGGCCGCTTTACCTTTTTTTCGCTTTTTCCAGCTAACGATGGCTATGCAATGCGGTTAGTTGTAACTGAATTCAATTCACGCTTCACAACTTATTGGCATTATATTTCTTCGTGAAAACAAAAGGCGGCTAGTTCTTGTCAGCTTAGCAGGCTAAATTCTTATTTATTATTCTTATTTTCATTGCTAGTATCCTATTAAGATGCAAATTTTTATTTTATAAAGCCGCTTACCAAAAGTGTACAGTTATTATAGCTTTTGGTCAGTTTCGATGAGAGTTTCAACAAAATTATCTAATTCTGTTTCCTTTTGTTTTTAAACTGACGTCATTATTCAACATGTTAACGTTTAAAAAAGAGTTTATATTAAAATTTGTATTAAATATAATGCTGTACATCAACATTTCTTTCGTAATGTTGAAAATTTTCAATAAACTAGCGTAGAAATAGCAATTTTAAGCTTTTTCAAAGGTGCCACGATACAACAATTTCGCCACATTGAGAGTTTGTATATTTTAAGATTAGATTGATGTATAAATAGTAAGAAGAAAAGAAAGAATTCGTAAAAAAAAACAGAGCTATTATTTGAGAATTTAAACTTTACTAACTTTTATTTAATGCATTCTTACAATAGTTCTCTTCAAAAAGTTTGCAAATTATTTGTTTTTGTTTTGTTCTTCAATAAGTTGTGCGCTAAAAAAAAAGGAAAGCTTTTTGCTATTTGTAAGATGTTTTGAAAATTCTCTCATAAATTAAAAAAATTTAATCTAAATGACAAATGACGAAGTGTGCTTCGGAGTTTTCATTGTTTCAAATTTAAAAATGCGCACCTCTACAATTGTTTAGCGTTTCAAAGGCTCTTTTTCCAAAAGTAAAATACATTGCACTGTTGTATGTGGTAAGAAATTTCAGTTGTCAGAATTTTATTTGTAACAGGTGAAATGGCCATATTTAATGGATTAAAGTTCTGGTGTTAATTAAAAGTGCATGCAAGCGTAGGCCAGCGGGGGACTTTGCATTTCTTAGACATTTGTGTAAATTTTGCTACGTTAGCATAAATTGATTGCCTTCGTTCCTGGCAAAGAAGGTCGAGAGAACTGCATTCACCTGGCATGATTATCAAGTGATCTTTGAGTATACTTGCTCGCAAACTAGCAGATGTTTAACTTGCAGGCCTTGATCTCTGTGGTATTTGTATTTGCGTTTAGACTCAACAAGAGTTTGTAGAGAAGAACCACTTTTGCAATTATGCAACTGTTTAGTTCAAAACTTTAAGCTGCGTTAGTCATCAGTTGTAAATTGACTTTTCTTAGTCCAGCAATTTCATGTCTTCTCTTATTCTGTTATTGAAATTTCTTCCTTCTGGGATGACAAACACATAAATTGATTCAGGCAATTTATTAAATGAAGCAGGGAACAATAAATGAATGCCCCCGATTCTTCTCATGTGCAATGGAGTTGTGAATTTTATAAACGGTCTTCAATAGAATAAAATATAACTTTATTAACTTTTATTAAAATTTAATGAAATAAAAGAAAGAAAAACTAAAATTGTTTACGATTAAAAGTTTTAACATGGTGAACATGGCACTTTGAACTTTGCTGCTACTGAATTTGTAAAATTTGGAGATAATTCATGTTCATTAATTTTTGACGGTCATTTAAGCAATAGCTAAAAGCAAGTTAACAACAATTTAACATGGAATTTGGAAAATTTACGAATGTGGTGAATTTGGAAAATAGTTATTTACTGGAATATGGAGTGAGCGAAACATTTTTCTATATAATTTAAGATAATAATTGATAGGAAACGCTGAATCGATATTTTAAAATTTAAGCAGTTTATCCTATATGATTTATTGTCGTGATGAAAGACTGTTTGTAAATTTTTAAGAATCACAACTCCACATTGGTGAAACTGAAATTTTTTCATTATCTTTCAGCATTCAGAGCAACTTCTCCGTTGTTCAGTCTTTTCAGCGTAAATTGGAACAAATAAAATTTTTTAGTAGACATCTGTCCCAGTACAATATAATTTATTTTGCATACAAAAATTGGTCAATTGCAAAGTGCAGGGCGTATCCGTTCTGTTAAAGCTTAAAATATTCCAAGCTTTTAAGCATTGCTTAGTTCACGCATTCAATGTTCATGAATTGTAATCCCGTCGTGCACAGCATGTGGTCACTTGAGATTTTCTTGTTTGAAGGGTCAGTGGAAGAAAAATGCTAAATAAAGCAAAATTTATTTACATTAAACTTATAAATTTATTTTATTGCATTATTTCTATTTGATTTTAGTTATGTTTAAGTCGATTATAAACTGTTCTATTACCGTCTGTCGTGGTGATTTTGTCGGTGTGTAAAGTGGAAAATGTCGTTAAATGCTCGGCACTTTTCCATTTTGTTAAGTGAAATATGAACCGCTTTATTGTGCACCAAAAGTTCAGGGCATTGATTGAATGCCGGCTGACCGACAGATTTTAGCTCAGGCGGTGCCATTGTTTGACAAGCTAATTTACCTTGGCCTGGCTCGACTTCAAATTGCCCAATTATCTAATAATAAAATTGCCTGATATTGTCAGGTTTGCAGTGTGATGAGTTTAAGAAGGAATTTGCACTTTGTTTTCATATTTACAATGACCAACTTCAACAAATGCAGTATTATGAAGTGATTTTAGTTCTATTTTTATTCTCATGTTGAATCAGTTTGAGAAATGATTTTGAAAAATTAAATATTTCTACTCACTCTAATTTCCAGTATATGTCCATGTTGAAAATAAAAGTTTCTGTCTTTACCTTTTAGGTACTTTGAATGGAGACAGAGTTTTAATATTTAATTTGAATACGGTGCAAGATGGTGAAGTGATCATCAAAGCTGAACTTCATTTCAATGCTGGGCAGCGTAAGCAACGTGGTCGGTCAGCGCCAATCTGTTTGCTGCTGTCCACTACTGGTGAACGTACTGTAATTCGACAAATCCACCGGGATCCTTCCGGTCAGTGGATTACGTACGATTTGCGTAATGCGATCGTCAATGCCGTCCATCAGCGTGTTTCAGCTGATAATCGTAGGCCATGGAATAGCACCAACACCGGCACTCAACTAGCAATTGCTTTTGTCGGTGATTCCTTGCTAATTCCAAAGACGGCCAAATATTATGCAGCTGAACGAATCTTGCGTCATCACACTCCATTTCTGCTCATCTTTTCTGATGAGAGTCGTCTGGTGAACCCAAATGAAATGATGTCAACAGTGTTCCAAGAGAACTTTGTGGAAAGTGATCAAACGCTTAAACGTACACGGCGCCATGTTCCCGAAGCAGACAATTACTTTGCATATTCAGTGGCCAACGGCCGGTCAGAGCAGAGCTTAGAAAAGTTGGCTGATCAATTTCGTGCGTTTCAGCAAAAAGGGCCAGAAGTGTTGCTACCGATGCGAGGTGGTCGACGTCGTGATCGATCCGGTCGAATGGAGATGAGCCGTAGCTGGACAAATCGTCGAACAAGAATGAATAACAAAAAGAGGCCTCACAATCGCTCGACCCAATCTGATAAGCAAATGAAAGCTACATTATACAATGCTGACAACGATCCAACAGTTATATTGCTCAAAGAGGCACAACAGCAGCAGCGATGTCAAAAGCATAATTTAATTGTCGATTTTCGTGACATCGGTTGGCAAGAAAGAATCATAGCTCCGAAATCGTTCGAAGCTCACTATTGCGCCGGATCATGCCAGTTTCCGCTGAATTGGGTAATTTGTTGAAAAAAGCCTTTGTTCTTTGCAAATCATTGCAGTTGGTTTTTTTCTTTTTTTTTCTTTTAAGGAATCCAATCCCTCAAATCACGCTATAATTCAAAATATTATACACACGATTGGATATCAGCCCAAAGTACCACAAGTGTGCTGTTCACCGGACAAGATGGACTCATTGACGTTGCTTTACTTTGATGAAGATCAAAATGTAGTTCTGAAAACTTATCCAAAAATGACCGTAATCTCGTGCGGCTGTGTTTAAAATTGATTGATGCTTTTGCCGCGTATCTTTGTTGTTGAAAATTTCTCTCTTTTTCAACATTTAGAAAAATACTATATTTTATTTTTCAATTTAAATTGTTGCAAAGAATTTGTTAATTATGATAATTTGATTGTATGTTGAGTATTGTTTCAAGTACACTTTTATGTAAAAGAAAAACAGCATTTGTGATTTAATGTTTCTGATCGTTCAAGTTTCTATCCAAAAACTCTCGTGCAGAATTTTACACTTGGCTTATCAATGAAGTAAAAAAATAGATTATATTCGTATTGTATTGTTGTTAGCTTAATGCAAATTGTATTTTTAAAAATGAAAACAGCAAATTTAGAAACCATAGACTAAAAGTAAAAGTAGATTTCATTGTAAAAGATTGCTTTTCTTTATTCGAATGTACTCTTTTATTTATGTTTGATAAATTTTTCAAAGTTTTATTTTTGAACTGGAATTCTTCATTTAGAAATATCTATTTGATATATATATATATATATATGTATGGTAAATAAGTTTGAGAGTGATCTCAAGTTACTCAGTGATATGCGTAGAACAAGAGCATTTGTCTTTAGCCACAGTTATATTTTTAAATACAATTTCATCAAGAAGAACATTATTCAAGCAGTTATTTGTTCTCAAGACTTAAAAAATGACGTCAGAAATTAGTGCTATTCTGAAATAACCTTCATGTTATCAGAAAATTTTTTTTAAAAACCTTTTTATAATTCATTAGAAAATAAATTAATACAAAAGAGCTAGAATTTTAATATTTACAAGATATTTTAAAATGTAATTTAAACAATTATTCATATATTTCAGAAGAATTGGTTTAACAAAGTAATTTCAAATAAACTTCTATTCAATGTTCTAAACTAAACTCAGATATGTAAAAGTGTTAGCAAAAAATTGAAAATATGAATTGTTTAAAGTGCAGTTGTACAAAGCAGTTTCCTAAAATGAAAAATGCATAGCTGAACTGTGATGAACAATTTGTTTCGCCTGATTATTTCTATTTCACTTGCATACTGTAGCAAAAAGTTAAAAATTTCATCATCCATTCTGTTTCTGGAACGAGAAAAGGGTAAATTATGCTGCTGTGATGAATCTAGATTTAGCCAGTTGTGATTTTTTGAAATAAATTATCAATATGTTTCTTGTTTTACGTTCTTGTTCAGTACATGTGTGCAACAGTAGTTTTGAGTCACTGAATACCAATTGGTATGATGTGGTATGGTATGGTCAAGTGGAGATTTTACCAGTATGACGAGTTCATTTATTCAAATTGGCCAACCAAAAGCAGGGCGTATTCGGACCAGTTTCGATGACTATTGTTAGTGAAAAATGCAAAGTGAAGCAAATTTTAACCATGCAAACGTATGAAAAAGTGTCAGTCAGTATTGCCACTCTTGCAGTGTCTAACATGGAGCAAATGTTGCGTTGCTTATTTGCTTTTGAATAACATAAAAATGAAGGTTCAACCTGACGACAATGTGACGTCGAGTTGTCATATTTTCGAAAACATCTAAAGCAAATTTTGGTTAAGCGTTGCGCAGACTGCTGTGGTGATTGCTGTCGTTGCGTTTACAGTTTTTTTTCTTTTTAGCTCTGACTGGTAGCGTTTCTCATAGAAAAGTAAGTAATTAATTATATATATATATATTATAAGCTTTCCTTTATTATGAATCTGATGATTAATTAATAAAAATGCGAATGTTGTCAGAAAACAGCATGCCTTTTTATTGTTAACTTAATTACTTTGTTGTTTTGATCTTTCTAACATCATATCCAATAAATTGATCATAAATATTGATGTATTTTTCATATTTACATTTTTTAAAACATTATTAAATAGAAGGCTTAAAAATTGTTCACTTGCATTGACAAATTGTGTAATTAATTGACCATTAATCGCCGATCATTGATCTGCATTTGATATGCAAATTTATTAGCTGATTATCATTTGATTGTTTCATCGTATTCATCATAAGTGAATCACTTTTTAAGAGATTTTATTTTGAAAAGAAATTTCATATAAACTATTAAAAAGTAATTATTTTAGCATGGAATATTTTTATTGAATAGCATGTTTTTTTTCAAAAATGTTTAGTTCTTTTTTTTTTTTTTTGATAAATGCATTAAATTGGAATCTTGTTTTCAATGAACATGTTTATTCTGCTTATCTTGTTTTCGAATTCACGGCAGTTTTGAATAATTTTAAAGAGAATCAGTTTTAATTTACAAAAAGAGAGGAGAAAATTTGTTTTGTTGAACAAAATAAAGCAGATGGTGGAAAATTCATTGATGTGACTACTGACTGACGTTGTGGCAGTTATAGCAAATAGATAATGTCAAAGGGTAGCAAGCAGTTGGTTCTCCTGCCGTTTATTTATTTGCTTGTTTGTACTACAGTTAGTTGGCCTGATTGATTTAGCAGGCTGAGATAGAATGCTTCTGGCGGAGATTTTGGCATTTCAGGCTTTGCAATTTATGGACGATTAAGCTGGGCAAATCGAGAGATGTTTGATAATAATAATAAGCATAAAATAGGCTAGCGGTCAATTTATAATACAATGAAATTCTTATTTTACTCGTGTGGAAATCGGCTGTTGTTTGTCAGCACTGGCGATTATTATTAACTCTGTATAGCAGATCAATTTTTATTTATTTATGGTGAATTTTAAACTTTCATAATTTGCCTTGTCACTAATTCTGCTCTATAATTTTGATCTCAACATGACAGATGTTTCTCAGATAAAAATTTTAACAACTTTCACATATCGGAGAGTTTCAGCTTTGATAAAATGAATGGGCAAAAATGAGGTAAACCCTGCTTGAATGTTTTTTCTTTTAAAATTTATGCGTTTAAAGAATATTTGTCAGTTGTATGAAAGTTAAGTTTTTTTTTTTTTTATAATGAATTCTCATTTGATTTTCTTTGGCAGTTTTGAAAATTTAAAATTGAATATTATTAATACATTGTAATTTTGTAGAGTTGAAGTGATTCTGTGGAATTCTTCATTCTCCTTTTATTTTTCCCTCGAAAAAACCATGAACCAGACTGAAATGGTTGAACACGTGAATTTTAATCTTACTGCAAATGTGTCTTGCTCAGACCTTATCACTCCTATGTTTTACGACTACATGTCTCGTAGGTTTTTTTTTCTGTTGTTTCTTTTTATTCATGCTTATTGTACTTTTTATTGCTTTATAAATGCATGTTTTTTTTTAAAAAAAATGTTTTGTTCACTTTTTAGCTTATTTATGATTGTATTTTAGGTATCGACAATGTAACATTGTCACTAATCGTATTTTGTTGCGTGGAAACGTTGATCACATTTATTTTATTCGTGATCTGCTGCCATTTCTTTTGTACTTATGTTTCATCAAGTGCACGTTCATCAAAACTTGCATGGCTTGCAGGAATTTTTCCAGTAAATGAAAAAGAGATATTTATTCATTTGTATTATTTATATTCTACATACTGTTTAAACTGTTTAAATGATTGATAATGTCATTTTAATGCGTTGTTAATTTGTTGAAAGTTTTCTTTCAGTTAAACTTTCAAATTTATTTATTTATATGTTTCTTGTGTTTTGCTGATTTTAGTTAGCATCCGGTGCCAGTTGTATTGGCATGATTGTTCCTCGCGCAATGCCTTTGTCTGATATGATTATTGTATTGTAAGTTTTATGCATATTTCAATGCGCAGATAATGCACATTAACGTAAAATTATTTCTTAAAAAGAATTTGAATATAGGCTTTTGAGATTATTTTTATGTTAAAAATTTCATATTTACAGTACAGCTGTTTTGGAAATTTTTAGATACATTTCACGATGCCTTTTTGGCTTCGTTGATTTGGTGATAGATTGTTGTGGAGGGATCCAGTCTATGAGCGACGAGCACTCAGTTTTTCAAATGAAGCTGAATACAGGTCCATGTTGCTGTTGTTTTGTATGCCTTCCAAAACTGAGTCCTACAGTGTAGCTGAATTCAATTCAATATTCAGATTTTAGCAAATTCCATAAATATTTTTTGTTTTTAGGAAAAATATAAGAATTATGCGTTTTTTTGTCTATCAGAATGCAATTTTCCGTCCAATTCTGTTCTTTTTTATTGGTGTGTTTTGGGTAGATCGATGGGGATCTTTTGATACTGTACGTCATTGTATGAAGTTTACTTTGTGTGAATTATGTATTTTTTTTATTGTTGTTTTGCAGAAAATGCCGTTTAAACCCTTCATTACTACTTTGGTTGTTTTGTCATCTTTAATCGCTCTATATGGAGTGAATGTTTTTCACATGACGACGAAGGAACCGTTGAAAAAATACAAGATCCACATCTTGATGTCTATTATACAGTTTGTTATTTTGATTTTCAATTTACAAGCTCCAATTTTTTTGGCATGCAGCAGTCTGGTCTCATGTGATGAAATGCTGCTGCCTAGTTATGCAAAAACAAGTCGTAAGCATTTATTATTTCTTGATTTCTGATTTATTTTTATTGAACATCATTTCATTCAGTGTGGCATCATATGGCCGTAGTTACCGAGTGCTTATTGCTGCTTTCACTAGCTATGTGGTTCTTTCGACCGCAAGAAAATTGCATGTTCGACAAATTTTACATGTCAAAGGCTGATCAGCATGTCGAAGGAAATGAAACAGTACATTTGAAGCCAGAACTATTGAGTCACACTTAAGAGATTTATTGAAAAATATGTAAATGTAATCTGAATTGCAGTATTGTTATGAATGATCATGATCGATAGAGAATAGAAAGCTATTTTTGTATGAAATTACATTTTCAGTATGTGCAAATGAAGACGTGGAAATTTACTGCGTTGCTAATGCTTATATTAATATTTAGTTGAAAAACCGGTTAACAAATGAACAAATCATTTAGTTGAGAATAAAATAATTACATTTCACAATTTAAGACAGGCTAAATGTTTAGGCTTGAAACTTCCCAAGAACAGATGAGTTCCATTATCCGTCGCTTGTGACACTGCACTGGTTACTGTTCCCTGAGGATCGTGGAAACTTTTCATGTATTTACCGTTTTGGTCTACGAGTATGACTAGCCCGTAAGGCGTTTCAAAAAAATCCATCAATGGGTATATCCATTGGCGAGGAAGTAGCTGGAAAAAACAGAAAATTGGTGTTTCATTGTGCAGTTGCATAATGGAAAACTGAGAATACTTTTGTGATTAGTTTTCTGAGGCCTGGATATTTGCCAATGAGATCATAAGTTGGTCCGAGAAAGGCGATGGAATCTCGGACAGCGGCACAGGGGATCCATAATTCTCCCATCGTAGATTGCCGTATGTTATCTGGAAGGCAGGGTAAATTGTCAATCAGCAAATCAGGTTGTTGTTGGTGTTTTAAATTGTTCAGATTTATTCTAAAATCATAGATTTTTTTGTTTTGGGGTAGCTTTGTTTTGTTGTACTCCAAATTACTTTAAAATACGAGCTAAACCAGTTTCAGCTATGAAAAGTTCTTTGCCATTTTTTGCTACTTGCACCCCATTGGGAAAAAACAAATCTCTTAGTATCACATCAATTTTTCCAGTGTTTCGATCGAGAACTAGTAATCTAAAATGTGCATACACTTTTTTAATTGCAATCGAACATTGTGGCAGTATTTTTGCAGACCGTCCATTTTTCTTTGCTTCCATTATGATAAATTTGTAGTCGATGATTGACCATTTGCTCGATGAGTCGGTGAAGAAAATGTAATTTTCGAAAATATCGATATCGTTTATGAATTTCAGTGGTTCTCCTTCCACAGATATTCCACTTTTAATAAGTTGGGTATAATTTTCTGAAAAATAAAAGCTGAAATCAAACAAACTAATCCACATATTTTGAATATAAATTGAGAGAAATTGTAATGATTAATATATAAATTGGAAATATAAATCAATAGGAAAGCATACTGTTTTACAAAATGTGCAAACACAGTAGCAGTAATGGTGATTGTGATGAGAAGAACATTTCCATTGAAGGTTTTGCAATTTAGGTTCAGTAAAGTTCACTGACTTACAGATGCAGCCATGCTTACTATTTTGGAAGTCAACTTCAAAAATTCCCAGGAAAGTATCGACAACGAGAAGTCGACGATTTCCCAAGTATCGTATTCCAAGTGGTCTGCCACAGTTTGGATCTACAAAAGCCATGTCTAGTTATAAAATTTTTTTTTCATTTATTTCACGGTATTTAAGCATTGAAGTAGTATTTATTTTAGTTTGCATATGCTATTCATAGTTCGAAAAGAATTATTACCGCAGTTTGTTTTTCTCCCTAATCGAATGACTTCATTTATTTTATTTCCTACGATTTCAATTAATCGACCATCGGCTGTTCCAGTGTACAGATAATCTGAAATGATAATGCTTGATCAAAAGTGATTCAACATAAATTTTTAAAAGTAGTCTACTTCCTTGCAGAACGATTGATTCAGCCGCAAGCAGTTCATTCTCAAGAAAACTTTGACTTTTAGAAAGAATGTTGTTTTTAATTAAGATACCTTTGTTCATGTTTGGTGGTGTAGGTAAGCTATAATTCATTGCTGCGAATGATTGGAAATAATTATGAAAAATTAATTGTAGATAATATGCTACTTGTACGCTTCTGGTTCAATGACGCTGGGAGTGTATACAGTAATGAAAAGCAAAATTGATAAAGCAGCAATAATCCAACGTATTGAAGTGAAAGTTCCTCTTGGAAATTCATTCAGTCGTGGTCTAGAATTAGTACAATATTAGAGTAAGTTATATTTCTGCTGAAACTGTTGGAAGGTTCAGTAAGAAGGTTGTAAAAGATTACTGTTTTTATTCGGATGCTTTACATATATATATATATATATATGTATACACTAGAGTAAAATTACTTTTTTTCGAAAGTCTGCGAAGATGGATGCTGTGCGTTTTCTCTCACTGTGCTAGGTACGCAACGATTTCTGACTTCCATATTTTAAAAATTGTATTCAGTAGCTTTTTTATTCGGCTAATTTTAAATCGAAATTTGTGTAAAGCAGAAAAAGCATTTATTTTAAAAAGTGTTTTTAAAATTTTACTTTACTTAGTTAGGACCTGGGCGAAAATGCTCTGAATGGCTACACGCGATCAAATTATCATGCAAGTAATGGTAAACTTGTTTACTTTTCAACAATGCCCTAATGATAAATAGGTCAAGGTGTGGTTCTTTACTGTTTACTGCACTTTGCAAGATTGTGCATTGTTGCTTTTGTTGATTATTATGAAAAGCAATTTATTATAAATTTTAATATTTATTCGGTCAATATACTTTTGAAATCTTTCATAATATTAGTGGAGGAGACTCTCAGCGAGTTTGCATCTTAAAATTTAATTCATCTTTCAACATCATTATATTCCTTTACACACGAGTAAATGCTAAGCTTGATCTGCTAAGCGATGCTAAGCCAAGACAACTAAGTAAGGTCGATCTGAAAATGCAATGTTATTGTTACCAACGTCATCTAAGCAAATGTTGTTCATTTTTACATTTCTAAGAAGAAAGCCTTTGTGAAAGTTTTTCAAGGCTTTAATTCTCTTCGGTTTGTTTTAGCATTCAGCATAAAAATACTGCGAAGTATCTTATGATTTAGCACACTGCATAAAATAACTGAGCCACTGGCTGTCGAACACAGCGACATGATATACTGCACAACGTAGCAGTCGCATCGCCTGTTTGATTTTAAAGTGTACATAAGTAGGCGTATGTGTTCTGAATTTTTCAGAACGCAGTATCAAATAATACGATTTTAGCATTCCATTTAACGTCGCTAGCATAGTTAAAATGTCATAATTGAGTTTGCTCCTTGGCGGCTTTTACTCATAACACTCAGCAATGTTAGTGAGATGATGGTCATACAGATATAGTCATAAGATAAATACATAAGTCATAGCCATAGATATAGGAAGTCATAGTCATAAGATGAATTGCAATTGTTCATTGCTTATAGCGTTCATCTACCTACGGAGAAGACAATTCTCCAATGTGTGTGTGTGTGTGTGTGTGTGTGTGTGTGTGTGTGTCTGATGGTAGAGAAAAACGTTACGACTAGGGCATAAATTACTACAAATTTTACTTTGCGTGTGGCTATTTTGTTGTCCTTGATCGCTTATTGTCATTTTTCAAGGCTACCTGACAAACGAGCGGAGCTGCTTCAACGCTGCTTACCCACATAGTGGTGCAAGTTCGACGGATGTGGACAAACGTATCGACAAGTGTATAAAATTCATGAACATTCAATTGCAAGTCAGCTATGATGATCATTGCCTGATTTATTGGATGTTCAACGTTGCTTCAACTCGACAGCAGCTGCCAAATTGATGCCTCGCCCCTTTTCTTGTCAGCTTACATATGAAGCAACACAGCGTGAAAGGCTTGTTGTGGAATGCAACCGAATGTTGCCGAGATAACGGAAATATTGATTGTGCTCCAAATGTGTTATTCAAAAGCAAAACGAAAGAAAACAGTGACCCGGTTCCATGCAGAACTTTACTTTCAGATGTCAAGCACAATAATGATAAGACGGAGAATGATGCTGCTGAAGATAATAATTATCAGCTGCAAGAAACCAATCGTTGCAGTGTAACATTCCGAAAAGAGCAGCACTGCGAAAAATGGCGAAAAACGTTTTTTCAAAATTTGGAATTTTTTGATTGCTAAACTTTTATATTAATAAATTATTCTGTTTTGGAAAATTTGATCCCAAACTAACCAGTAGTATTGGAATAAATTGCATTTAAAATTTTCATTGCACATCTTAATACACAGGAAGCTTCCTAGTTTTTACAAGATTTCTCGAGATATATTTAATTACGGAGGGTGGGAACATGCTCTCTGGATTTGAAACTTTATTTTCAATCGATCAATACCCATTTTCTTTACTTTTGAAAAAACAACTTTTTCAAGAAATTTTCGAATTTTTCTGAATTTTGCTGATCTGCTTGTTTTGCGAAAAATGGCCAAAAATTTTTTTCACAATATGGACTTTTTTTGATTGCTATACTTTTATATTGATAAGTGATTGTATTTTGAAGACCTGTAAAACAAACTGCCCAGTAGTTGCTGAGTAAATGGTCTCTAAATGTGGTGTATTGCCAATCTTAATACTTTAGGAAGTTAAGTTGCCCATGCGCAATTCTCTTGAAATTGAAATTTGAGTCTATATTTTGTTACATGGCAAACATTTCATGAAATGGCAACCCCATTTACATCTTCTTATTCATTAAGCTTCTCATTGACACCAAAGGTATAGCTAGTTTAATATAATTTCACTAATTAACTATAATGAAATCCCGCTTTGCATAAAGAAGTATAAAATGTATTAGCCGGGGGACGAACGTAATTCAAAATGCAAGGAAATTAAATAAATTGCCCACTGATGTCAAATTAATATGCTGATGCTGGGTATGTTTTTCATTCTTCAGATTAATGCACCGGTAAGTACAGTGTACTTTCTTCCATTCTTCTCCAACACTTTAGTCGTCTTGTTACATAATTTGATCATAATTACAAGAATTAGTGTTCCATTTAAACGGATTTAAATTTTGAATAACCCGCAATCGATGACTTTTCCAGAAATTGGATAAAATTCACGGTTTGGGGGTTTGATATTTACAGAACAAAAAGACCGGCATATTGCCTGCAACCCCCGTTTCAATTTGAGAATTTTGGATAATCCCTTGTCCGCAGATATCTTAATTAATCAAAACATTGTTCGACCAGAGATTATAACATTTGAAGTTCCTGTAGGGCGTAAATGATTCTCAGGCACAATTGTTATTTACATAAATCTTGTATGTTGGCGAAAAATATTTGCAAATCTTAAATAAAAATTAAAAAATTAAATAATTATGCACATTTAATAAAGTTATTGCGTTCATTGCTTTGCATTTTGGTACCCTTAAAATTTTATCGTACTCTCCACTTTTTTTCTTATATCTGAAGAAACATAGCGTCAAGGACAGTGAAAATAAGTTTTTTGCAATTTCAAGATAATTTCTGATTGATATAAATCAATTTCATTAATTTTCGAAAAAAAAATTTTTCTCGAAAATTTCAAAATTTCGTAAACTATGGCCTTTCTTGTTTCGCGAAAAATGGCCAAAAATTTTTTTTTCAAAATTTGGACTTTTTTTGATTGATATACTTTTATATTAATAAATTATGGTGTTTTGGAAAATTTGACCCCATACTATGCAGTAGTTCTGGAGTAAATTGCTTTTAAACTTTTCATTGCACATGTTAATACAAAGCAAGCTTCCCGGTTTTTTCAAAATTTCTCGAGATATATTTAATTAGAAAAGGCGGGAATATGCTCATTGGATTTGAAATTTTATTCCGAATCGATTAATATCCATTTTGTCCACTTTTGAAAAAACAACATTTTCTCGAAATTTTCGAAATTTTCTGA